>VZRS01010093.1:0-62722 GCA_013398055.1 Ifrita kowaldi | reverse complement strand
AATGGGCCAGGAAACCTCAAGCCCCGCCTCTGGAAGGGGGCAGGCAGCCGCCTTTAGGCGTCTGCATCTCTGCCCCTGTGCTCCCCAGAGGCAGCACAGCCCGGCTCTCCCTGCGGGAAGGCTGCCATGCAGTGTGTCCGCTGCCAGCCCCGCGCAGCCAGGCGGCACCGCCGGGGGCTTGGAGCACCAGCACCGCCGGCTCCGGGCCCCTGCCCGGGTCCCTCTCGCGGTCGGNCCATCCATCCATCCATGCATCCAGCAGCGGGGGCAGCTGGCAGGATGCGGGGGGTCCCTCCGGGTCGCAGGGTCGCTCCGAGCCGCGCGGGATGCAGGGCGGACCCCCGGGAATGGGGCGGTGCGGGATGCGGAGCGCATCCATCCATCCATCCATCCATCCATCCCCTGCGTGCTGGGATGTGGGAAGGGCTGAGCAGCCTTCCCAGAGCCGGGGTGCGGGCACAGCCGCGGGGAAGCGGGGTCTGCCCCTGGGCTTTGTGCCCTCACAGAGGTTTTTGCCATCTGGATGGGAGAAATGGCACAGGTCCCTTCAGTTTTGCAGGGCACAGGACGCCAAACATTCACAGAGTGAGCTGCCAGATGTGAGCAGAGCTCTTCCCCCAAATTTGTACTTGTCAGTTTTGGGCAGGCACAGTTCATCTTGTTTGGAGCCCTGGATGGATTCCAGTCTGTTCTGGTGAAACCCATTCCCTCCAGGGTTTCCTCTGCCCCATCGAACTTCCCTCAGTGCTGCAAACACCACCCGTGCATTCTCTCCATCTCCGCTTTCAGCCCACAGCCAGGGCTGCTCTTGGAAGGGGCAGTGGGCTTTTTCAGCCGGAGGGAGGGGAGTACAGCTCTGAAATCCTTACTGATGAACGAAAATACCTTAGGTTTGTGAACTCCAGCATCACACATCCAGGATAACAGTGGAAGGACATTCCTTATGAGACACTTGATTGTTTCCCTCATCAGACAGAATGTGACCCTTGCTGTGTTTTCCATTCTCGTAGTGCTGCCTCTGAAAGGGAGTTAGGGCTGGGGATTGGCTGCTCCTCATCCTCTTTTCCCATCATTTCTTGGACAGGGTGTCTGCTTGAAGGTGGCCCTCGTTGGAGTTCAGGGTTTGGGGCACAGGTAGAGAAAGAAAGATGCATTTCCCCAAAGCTGTTGTGACGTGGCCACATTCAAACAAAACAAAAAGTGCAATAAATGATGTTTGGGGTTTGCCCCATCTCCTCCATGACATGCAGAGACACAGGGTGGCTGCGCAGACTGGGGCACTGACAATGGGAATTCATTTGCCTGCTGGGGCCGTGTTTTGCTCTTGGGTTGATTTGTATGGGATTTTTTATTTGCTGCTTTTTGCTTTTCGTCATCATGGTTGTTGTTTTTCTTTGCTGCCCTGAGGTTCAGGCGTCAGTCCAAGACTTTGTCAGGGATGGAAAGAGGAACTATCTGCTAACTTCAAAAATGCCAGTAATGAGCAAAATCTGTTGTTTAGCCCTGAGGTTTCTGAGCATTCTCCTGGTCCCTGTTTTGGGTGCAGGGGTGGAAGGCAGCTGCGTGTCACCCCAGAGAGTGGCTTTGTGTCATGGGTTGGCTCTGGCTGCAGCTCCACTCTCTGTCCTTCCCTGGTGTTCCCCTCCTGGCTGCTCCACAGTTTCCCTGGAATGCCAGGAGCAGAGCAGCACCTGGGCAAGGGAGGGAGATCCTGGGGCTACTGAGTGTGGTGGGATCCAAATTCAGAGGCTTTGACCAAAAGCAGAATCTCCCACACTGGGCACGGGTCTTCCAGGAGAACTCTCCTATGGAAAGAGGACTTCGCCTGCTGGAGAATTTACTTGGCTGCCTGCAGAGGCAGGATTAATTCTGAAATTTCACTGTTAACTGAATAGATTAGATTTAGGGTCCTTTCTGAGCTGCTGTGGGCTTAGGGATGGGAGCTGGAGAATGTTGGGGTTTATGTGCAGGGACTGTTTTCATAACTTTGCCTTTGTGTCCCTCGGGGCTGCCTTATGAATGTGGAAAAAGCCCCTCTGTAAAGCAGACTTATAAACCTCCAAATCCCCCCAAGGTCTTTGGCACAGTCTGTTGATTTTTATTTGTGGTTTCATGCTGATTTGGCTTGTTGCTTTTAATCCAGCACATTTTAGTTCAGGTTAGTGTTTGTTGGAGGTTTTGGAGTTGGATGGGCTTTTTTTGTTTATTTGTGGGAGTTTTTCTGGTTCTGTTTTGTTTTTTAAAGGACTTGGCCCAGGTGGATTTCAGCCTGTGGTTGCACTGTGGTCTTGCAAGTCCAACTTGAATTCTTAACAGAAGTTTATTCAAACTCTGTCAGATCTCAGCTTTATGGAGAAACTGGAGATGTGGTGAATCCTGGTCTGAAATGGGCTGAGGGACTCACAGAGCCCACCCAGTGCTGGGCAGGGGCGCTGAGTTTGGGTCCAGCTTGCAGGGCTTCCTGCTCTGAGGAAGGGCTTCCGCTCTGTGCTGCTGCTTTCACAGAAGGGTCCCTAAACTCCATTGCTTTGGGGTCACAGAGCGCTTCCAAGAGGGGATTTTCAGGAGACAACAGCTGGAAATGGGAATCAGTGTGGCTGGGAGAGGTGCTCTGAAATGTGCTGTGCAGTGAAGTTATTCCTGATGGTCCAAACTCTGCTCCTGCACCCAGCACGCAGCAGCTGCTGCTGTCAGGGGGCTGGAGGGTGGGTGCTGCACCCATAAAAGGAGCAGTTATTGTTCTGCACAGAGGCAAAACAAACCCAGATCAATGGCACTGAGAGTGCCAGCACAATGCTGAAGGATTTAATTTTGTGGATTATTAAATACCCTCTGGAAAGGAAATATTAATTGGATTGCAGGCTTGTGAGTGAACAGCAGAGATGTAGAAGCAGCTGTGGCTTAGGAAAATAATTTTATCTTACAAGGGGCTTTAAGGAGCTCCAAGGGGGGAGGTTTGCCCTCGTGCAGGAGCTGGGGTGAAGATTTCTGCTCTTCCAGGGAGCAGTGAGGAGACAATGCAGGCAAAAGGTCTCGTGTGATGGAAGGGCAGAGGAGGATCCGTGTGCGAGGTCAGTGCTTGTGGAAACCAGGCCAGTCTAACCCTGCCTGGGAGAGAGGGAAAGGAAATTTGTTCTGAGCTTGGTGTGTGTGAGTTCTGCTTGGAGGGAGCAGATCTTCTCCTGGGATGCTCTAAGGCTGCAGAGGGGGTTCCTTATCCCACAGACACCGGCACGAGGTTGATGCCCTGAAGTGTCCTGGGCTCTGCTGTAGGGAGAGGCAATTTCTGAGCCCTCAGCCCCTCTGGGGGCAAGTCTGACCCGGGAAATGGGCAGCTGCAGCCAGCTCTGGTGACTGGTGCTGGAATTCTCCTGGTCTGAGGAAAAGAAAGTGAAGCCTGGGAAGAAAGACAAATAAATGTAGAGAAGCAGGGGAAGCAACATCATCTCGTTAGCGCCGTGTCAAGGGCAGTGTAAAGGTGACACAGGAGAAGTAATTTTGCTGTCAAAATTATTTAGAGATGTCATTAAACTGCTTAGGGCTGTCTCTGGTGCTGCAGGGCACAGACACCTGGTTTTAATTTGCACTGCTCTGTGTCCAAACTCGCTGGCCTCGCTCAAAGGGAGCGGTGCTCGTTTGGAGCCTGGTGGCAAATGCCTTCAGTGAACTGGGAGCTGAAAGGCAAAGGGTGACCAAGGGCAGAATGAACTCCCTCATAAACTTCGTTAATTTAAAACTGTCAACCAGTTCAGGTCTGCAGGGATGCTGAACTTTTCAGAATGCTTGTTCTGGTTCAGTTATGGGACAGGGAGAGCAGAGAACAGTGTCCTACTGGAATCCTACTGGAGGTGCCCAGGGTCAGGTTGGACGGGGCTTGGAGCAGCCTGGGATAGTGGGAGGTGTCCCTGCCCATGGCAGGGGGTGGAATTTAAGGTTCCTTCCAAGCCAAACCAGTCGGGGATTTTATGATTGGCCCTGGACTTTGGAAAAGAGATCCCTTCTGTTTTTATTTAATTATTGCTTGGCGTAAAATCACTCTGTTTGCTGTATTTTTTTTTCGTTTTCTCTCCCGTTTGTTTGCTTTTGTGGGGTTTGTTTGTTTGTCTTTCCTTCCCCCCTTCCCCCTTCTGCATTGTCTTGCCCTGTTTCTCCAATGCCCAGTCTGTTTCCTTTATCTGGAAAATGTCTTGCTACTCAGGAGTTCTTGTTTGGCATCGATGCCCTCTTCCCTCCCTTCTTCCTTCTCTATTGCATCATCTTCACTTTCTCAGCTGAAGAATTCACCATTCTCGCCATTTCAGGGCTTTCTCTTGCTGTTAGAACATGCTCACCTCCCTCACTCCTGGCAGATGTCACTGGAGAACTCATTACAGGGCACTCTGTCCCAAACTTGTGTTTTCCAGCTGAGGGCAAGGAAAGACTCTCCTGAAGAGTTCATTAATGCTGCAGGAATCAGGTGCAGTTTGTAAATAAACCAGAGCACCTCTGCTGTGCTCTCAGCCTGCTGTGGAGTGGAGGTGCCTCTGCCCACACCCCCTGCTCTGCTGGAGCCCTGCATTTCCTTCCTGTTGTTCTTGGCTCTTATTTTAGCAAAACCAGTGAGGACAGAGAGGAAATTACACATTCCCCTGGGTCAGAAATAGAATCTGATAAGGGATTTTCTT
Organism: Ifrita kowaldi; assembly: GCA_013398055.1. NCBI lineage: Eukaryota > Metazoa > Chordata > Aves > Passeriformes > Cinclosomatidae > Ifrita > Ifrita kowaldi. The sequence goes on along the minus strand of VZRS01010093.1, from coordinate 58,058 downwards.
GTAACAGTGTCTGAGGGTGAGGAAGGATGAATGAAGGGAATTCCCAAGCACTGAAAGGTTCTTGCTCATTTATTTTGCCTCTAGTCCATGGGAAAATTGTAGCTTTTACTTTATTTTGCACATGGATACAAAGCCACAGGATCTGGGAAGACCATCAAGCCCACGTTTGCCCTGTTCTTTGATTAGCTGCACAGAAATATTGCTGCACATCAAATCCCTCATTTTCAGATGTCAAGACAGCTTCAATCCCTCTGCAGAGCAGGTTCCTTAATCGTCTACATCTCCAGCTGGAAGGGAACCTGCAGCAACATTCACCAACCAGCCAGCTCAGTGGAGGCAGTGTCACCTTGGGGTGACATCTGCAGGCACCAGCCAGGGATGTTGTCCCCGTGGCTGAGAATGGGAATTCCAGAGAACTGGGAAGCTGGAAAAATTGGGAGCTTTTGGTGATGGGAGAGCCACAGGACAGAAAATACAGAAGGTGAAATATTTCTGATGACAGAACTGCAGCGAAGTTGTGTTTGCTTGGAGCTGGTGCCCAGTTTGGTGCTGGGATTGCTGCAGGCGATTTCAAAAGCAGCTCTGGGATTTTAAACGACTTCAGTTCACTTGGGCCTCTTAATCACCACAGCTCCTTGGTAGGAAACTTCCCTGTTCCCTTTGAAGAGCCAGAGTTCCCTGCCTGGAGTGTCCTACCCCGGAGCTGGTGTTTATCAGAGCTCTGGGGCTGTGGATCCCACCCCAGGGGCAGCTGCTGCTCTGCCTCTCCCTGCCTATCTCTGCCCATCAAATTGCAAAACCTCCCCTGTAACCCCATCCCTGCCTTTTATCCGGAGATGGATGTGATAGGTGGTACTGGCTGTGGGAGCTGCTTTTGCTGTGTTGCCAGGGCAACCAGAGATGGCCCCTGAAGACAGGAAAGGGCAAACATTCCTTTCTGCTACAGTCTGGAGCATCAGTGATTGAATGAGATTAGATGGAATTAGATAATCCTGAAATTCACAGTGATTTGACGCCAGACCTTTATTAAATAAGTAAAAGTACCAGCCCTTATAATAAAAATGAATTCTTTTAGATCAATAACTTTCCCCACTGTTCATCACAGCTGTGTTTCTTGAGATCTCTTTTCTCTGTGGCACAGGGTGAACCACACGAACCTGCCTTTTTTAATTTTATTTTTTCTCCTCTCCCAGAGGGGACTATGATATCAATTCCTCTTTTATTTCCCCCTTGTGATTCACCCACTTAACCCTAAAGTGCCCTTGCAGCAGAAGGCACTGCAAGGTTCTTGAGGGATGATTCAATGCCCTGGAATTTGCAACACTGGGGTTACTTAAACATTGCACACCATTCGTCTTAAGTATTATAATGTTATAGAGTTAAAGAAAGAAAATGAAAACACATAAAAATATGCTATGAATGGCTGGGAAGTTTTTTGTTCCTTGTGTGTTCCATGCCCAAAACTCTTGGGGCCTCATCCATCCATGCCTGGCGTGTTCCTGCTCAGCTGCAGTGGGACCGATAACATCATGTTCACATCTAAAGTAAATGTGGGTTAAAACGTGAGTGCAGGGTGGACTTTGATCACAATCAGCCAAGATTTACCTCAGTTTAACTCTGCTGACTTCTTTTTCATCTTCAGACTGGCTGGGCTTGCATCAAAATCCGCTGTGCACCAGAGGGCACCCAGCAGAGCATGGAAAATTTGGGGTGTTCTGGCCCTCAAGCAGTCCTGTTTTTTCTCAGGCTGTGTTGGCCCTTTCAGAGCAGAGGGTTGATTTATTCAGATAGATTTTTTTTTGGTGCTGCAGCTCCAGACACCCCTGCTGAGGGTGTTGCAGGCCCAGTGGACAGTTCGTGGTGTCACCGCAGAGCAGGAGCAGCCTGGCTGCTCCTCAGCAGAATGCTTTTAATTCTGAATTAAAATCTAATTCATTTCCTAATCCCTGCATTAACTGTGTGATTTCTTAAAACATCTTTGGCTTGAAATTCATGAGCTGCTCGTGCAGGTCTGGATCTGGACTTGTTTGTATCAGCAATGTGGATCTGGTTTTTTTTTTTTGAAGTCTCACCTTGCTGTGATGGATTTCTCAGGAATAAGTTCAGTTAAGAGTAATTCCATGAGGCTGGGGAGCCTTTCTGTCCCCTGGCGTGTGCACAGGGCAAAAATCATCCTTGCTTTGGGAGGATTTAGTTCTGCCTTTGATGTCTCTGCTGTTGTCTTTAAATCACTGTAGGATCTGCAAAAAGTGTGGTTAAAGGATATTTGAAATTATGTGCTCTAAGTTGCTGTGCTTTTCCTTTAGCTGAAAAACTTCCATCTTGAGAGTCATTTTGGTGTTGTGGTGGGACTTCTCCAACCCCCTGGACTGCTTTTCATGGCAAGCTCTGGAAACAAGAGTGAAAACTCATTTTTCCCGCTGTATCTAAAGGAAATACTGACGTGCAGCAAAGTGAGAGAGGGAAGGGCAGAGGAGGCTGAGAAACGGGTGTGAGTAGTGGGTTCAGAGCAAATGGATCTGCACTGGGAATAATCCCACCCCCACCAGCAGGAGAACAGGACAAGTTGCTCATTTTTAGGATCATGGAATTCTGGAATGGTTTGGGTTGGAAGAGACTTTAAAGCCCTTAAATCTCATTCCAGCCCCTGGGCAGGGACATCTTCCCCAGCCCAGGTTGTTTGGAGGATTCAGGCAGGCAGAATTCTCCCTTGCAGGGCTCTAATTCCACATTCAGAAAGTTGTGTGGTGTCAGAGCAAATACCTTGCAGAAATCCATGCACATTACACTGGCACTATTGTCTCAGCAAAAAAAGATATATTGGTTTAACATCTTTTCCATTAACAAGCTTTAATTTGCATAAATTATATCACCCTCTGTTAATTTATTATTACTTGTTCGGTTTCCTCTATTTCATTATTTCTCCTGGGGGTTATAAAATTACTTGGATTATTCTGCTTAAGCTTTTTAAAATACAGTCACAGTGCTGTGTTTTCCCATTTACCTTGTATTTCCTCATTGTTCTGAGGCTCATNGGGTTAAAACGTGAGTGCAGGGTGGACTTTGATCACAATCAGCCAAGATTTACCTCAGTTTAACTCTGCTGACTTCTTTTTCATCTTCAGACTGGCTGGGCTTGCATCAAAATCCGCTGTGCACCAGAGGGCACCCAGCAGAGCATGGAAAATTTGGGGTGTTCTGGCCCTCAAGCAGTCCTGTTTTTTCTCAGGCTGTGTTGGCCCTTTCAGAGCAGAGGGTTGATTTATTCAGATAGATTTTTTTTTGGTGCTGCAGCTCCAGACACCCCTGCTGAGGGTGTTGCAGGCCCAGTGGACAGTTCGTGGTGTCACCGCAGAGCAGGAGCAGCCTGGCTGCTCCTCAGCAGAATGCTTTTAATTCTGAATTAAAATCTAATTCATTTCCTAATCCCTGCATTAACTGTGTGATTTCTTAAAACATCTTTGGCTTGAAATTCATGAGCTGCTCGTGCAGGTCTGGATCTGGACTTGTTTGTATCAGCAATGTGGATCTGGTTTTTTTTTTTTGAAGTCTCACCTTGCTGTGATGGATTTCTCAGGAATAAGTTCAGTTAAGAGTAATTCCATGAGGCTGGGGAGCCTTTCTGTCCCCTGGCGTGTGCACAGGGCAAAAATCATCCTTGCTTTGGGAGGATTTAGTTCTGCCTTTGATGTCTCTGCTGTTGTCTTTAAATCACTGTAGGATCTGCAAAAAGTGTGGTTAAAGGATATTTGAAATTATGTGCTCTAAGTTGCTGTGCTTTTCCTTTAGCTGAAAAACTTCCATCTTGAGAGTCATTTTGGTGTTGTGGTGGGACTTCTCCAACCCCCTGGACTGCTTTTCATGGCAAGCTCTGGAAACAAGAGTGAAAACTCATTTTTCCCGCTGTATCTAAAGGAAATACTGACGTGCAGCAAAGTGAGAGAGGGAAGGGCAGAGGAGGCTGAGAAACGGGTGCGAGTAGTGGGTTTAGAGCANGTGTGAGTAGTGGGTTCAGAGCAAATGGATCTGCACTGGGAATAATCCCACCCCCACCAGCAGGAGAACAGGACAAGTTGCTCATTTTTAGGATCATGGAATTCTGGAATGGTTTGGGTTGGAAGAGACTTTAAAGCCCTTAAATCTCATTCCAGCCCCTGGGCAGGGACATCTTCCCCAGCCCAGGTTGTTTGGAGGATTCAGGCAGGCAGAATTCTCCCTTGCAGGGCTCTAATTCCACATTCAGAAAGTTGTGTGGTGTCAGAGCAAATACCTTGCAGAAATCCATGCACATTACACTGGCACTATTGTCTCAGCAAAAAAAGATATATTGGTTTAACATATTTTCCATTAACAAGCTTTAATTTGCATAAATTATATCACCCTCTGTTAATTTATTATTACTTGTTCGGTTTCCTCTATTTCATTATTTCTCCTGGGGGTTATAAAATTACTTGGATTATTCTGCTTAAGCTTTTTAAAATACAGTCACAGTGCTGTGTTTTCCCATTTACCTTGTATTTCCTCATTGTTCTGAGGCTCATTAAAAATCTGAGTGAAGTGTCTCAAGAACTTCCCTGGACAAGTATCCCAAAAGCCTTTTAGAGCAACTTACCCAAATCTGCTGATTTAAACCTGTTTCATTTTGGAAGTTTCTGTTTGGACACCTAACTCAGTGCNGGGCACCCAGCAGAGCATGGAAAATTTGGGGTGTTCTGGCCCTCAAGCAGTCCTGTTTTTTCTCAGGCTGTGTTGGCCCTTTCAGAGCAGAGGGTTGATTTATTCAGATAGATTTTTTTTTGGTGCTGCAGCTCCAGACACCCCTGCTGAGGGTGTTGCAGGCCCAGTGGACAGTTCGTGGTGTCACCGCAGAGCAGGAGCAGCCTGGCTGCTCCTCAGCAGAATGCTTTTAATTCTGAATTAAAATCTAATTCATTTCCTAATCCCTGCATTAACTGTGTGATTTCTTAAAACATCTTTGGCTTGAAATTCATGAGCTGCTCGTGCAGGTCTGGATCTGGACTTGTTTGTATCAGCAATGTGGATCTGGTTTTTTTTTTTTGAAGTCTCACCTTGCTGTGATGGATTTCTCAGGAATAAGTTCAGTTAAGAGTAATTCCATGAGGCTGGGGAGCCTTTCTGTCCCCTGGCGTGTGCACAGGGCAAAAATCATCCTTGCTTTGGGAGGATTTAGTTCTGCCTTTGATGTCTCTGCTGTTGTCTTTAAATCACTGTAGGATCTGCAAAAAGTGTGGTTAAAGGATATTTGAAATTATGTGCTCTAAGTTGCTGTGCTTTTCCTTTAGCTGAAAAACTTCCATCTTGAGAGTCATTTTGGTGTTGTGGTGGGACTTCTCCAACCCCCTGGACTGCTTTTCATGGCAAGCTCTGGAAACAAGAGTGAAAACTCATTTTTCCCGCTGTATCTAAAGGAAATACTGACGTGCAGCAAAGTGAGAGAGGGAAGGGCAGAGGAGGCTGAGAAACGGGTGTGAGTAGTGGGTTCAGAGCAAATGGATCTGCACTGGGAATAATCCCACCCCCACCAGCAGGAGAACAGGACAAGTTGCTCATTTTTAGGATCATGGAATTCTGGAATGGTTTGGGTTGGAAGAGACTTTAAAGCCCTTAAATCTCATTCCAGCCCCTGGGCAGGGACATCTTCCCCAGCCCAGGTTGTTTGGAGGATTCAGGCAGGCAGAATTCTCCCTTGCAGGGCTCTAATTCCACATTCAGAAAGTTGTGTGGTGTCAGAGCAAATACCTTGCAGAAATCCATGCACATTACACTGGCACTATTGTCTCAGCAAAAAAAGATATATTGGTTTAACATCTTTTCCATTAACAAGCTTTAATTTGCATAAATTATATCACCCTCTGTTAATTTATTATTACTTGTTCGGTTTCCTCTATTTCATTATTTCTCCTGGGGGTTATAAAATTACTTGGATTATTCTGCTTAAGCTTTTTAAAATACAGTCACAGTGCTGTGTTTTCCCATTTACCTTGTATTTCCTCATTGTTCTGAGGCTCATTAAAAATCTGAGTGAAGTGTCTCAAGAACTTCCCTGGACAAGTATCCCAAAAGCCTTTTAGAGCAACTTACCCAAATCTGCTGATTTAAACCTGTTTCATTTTGGAAGTTTCTGTTTGGACACCTAACTCAGTGCTGGAGTGAAAAGTGTTGCATGTCCATGCCATGCCAGAGCTGGTGTTTCCTCCCAGTGCAGAAACAAAATATTTACTGAATATTTTTATTTTTTCCTTATTTCTGATGGTTCTGTCATTGCCCTCGAACAATGGGCTGAAGCCATGGTTACCTCCTGTCCTCAGTAAGCCAGGCTGGAGTTCTCCAGTGAATGAAGGCATGATTAAAATCACACATGCGATTACTGAAGATTAAAATCTTCCTGATGGGTGGGGAGGACAGGCCTTCCCCACTACAGAGACCCTTCCCCTGATGCTGTGCTGATGAGATGTCCTGAAGTCTGTCACTCCTTGGGATCTGCTGTGTGTCTCCAGTGGGATTTCTGCCTTCCCCCTGCTGTTCAGAGCTGGGTTGATGGGAAAGCCGGCCTGGGGATGAGCTGGAGCTGCTTCGGGCTCTGGGAAGGGACTGGTGCTGTCCCTCCAGCCTCCCCTCGTGCTCCGTGCCGCTCCCCAGCCCAGGCTGTGGCTTTGGGTGGTGGAAAGCTGTGCTGGGCTCCCAACGAACGGCTCTGGGGTTGCCTTGGGAGAGCCAAGCCTTCCCCACCTCGCTGCTGCTCCAGCCCTCCCTCCTGTCTGCCTGCTCTTGTTTTCCCCTGGTCCCTCAGCCAGGGCTCCCGCTCTGGCCCCGGATTCCGAGGCGAGGTGGGTTTGAGTTGTACCAGGCTGGGATCCCGGCGTGTCCTGTCCGGGCTGCAGCTCCTGGAACAGCCTCAGCCTCCCTTGGTGTTTGCTCTGGGGTGTCAGTGCAGGGCTGTGTGCGCAGGAGAGGAGTGTGGGACCTCTGAACCCCGATTTTCATCAGGAAATGCCCTCCTGCCCTCCTGCCCTGCTGCCTCCCACCCCGCTGGAGTTCTGTGCTCGGAGGAGGCTCCGCAGCGCTGCTGGCACCGAGGGCTGGGAGCGTGAGCCCTGCCTGGCACGGAGCATCTCGGTCTCCCCGAGCTGTGAAAGCTGCCATATGCTGAGGGATGTGCAGGGAGGGAGACTCTTCCCTCCGAGCCTCCCTGGATGTTCTGGCAGTGTTTAATCTGTCGGGGGCTGCTCTGCCACTCACTCTGATCCCAGCAGGCCGGCGGCTTCCGATCAATAACAGCCTTGATCAGCAAATAATTCCACCTTGATCAGAGAATCCTGGTAATTAGAGCTGGAGAGGAGGCGTGACATCAGCGGGGCTGGGGGCGGGCTGGCGTTTCAGGGCGTGCTTTTGGGGCTTTTTGGCTGCTCTTGGAATTCAGTGTGAGCAGGGCTGGGCTGTTCCTGCACACAGGGACCACTTTGGGTGCTGCATTATCCTCCCTCAGTGTGAAAACCCCTGGTTTAAAAATGGAAGAGGTGAGGGAGAAGAGGGGCGTGAGGAGGGGAAATGATCCCTTGTAATCCTCCAGGAAAAGAGCTGGAAATGTGGTTCCCCCCGTGTCACGGTGCCACAAACACGATGGTGGCTGCTTCCCTACAAAAAAATTTTTTTTTTTCTTTTTATTGCTTTTGCCACCCCTGTAAGGCCCAGCTGTACCACACATACAGCCCAGCAAATCTGCTTTATATCAAGGTAAACTTTGATGCATTTTATTAATATCACACTCATTATCTGAATATTTAAATATGCTTGGCATATACAAAACTATTCTTTTGCTTGTGTTTTTTTATTTAATTACTTCAGATTTATGGAACATGAGCCTGTCATTGGCTTGTAAGTGCCATGCAGTTAATTAAAAATGCAGTCAAATTCAAAGCTGCCTTTCTGGCCCATCTCAGTCATCTCTGTCTTCACCTCATGGATTACCCACCATGTGTGGGAGTCATTCCAGGCAGAAAATTCGGTGAGGAAAAAGCCTCAGGGGCCTGACTTGGAGCCTTCCTGGGTTAACAGTGCAGAGAATTGTACCAAGTTTGTCTGGGAAGAAGAAGGAGGGGAAAGGGGAGGGACCAGGGGCTGGGGGTTCAGCAGCTCAGGTGGCCCCAACCCTTTCCCTCAGAGCTCTCCTTCTCCAGGAGCTGCTGTGCTGGGACTGCAGGTGAGGGCAGGGGGAATAAAAGCCAGGTGTTGGCTCTGAGGAGGAGACAGCAGGTGAGAGGCAGCAGCTCAGGAGCTCCCAGTGCACAGTCCTGGTTCCAAAAGCGCCTTCACAGGGTGAGGAAGGCAGCAAAGGTGCCAGCACAGAGATGTGCCCGGCAGTCAGGGCTCTGGGTGGGATCCCTCCTGCAGGGGAGGTGCAGCTCTCCTAATCTCCCTCCCTTATCCCTGCCCCAGCTGCCCTCCCAGGCTCGGTAAATAACACCCGGGAAGCCACAGGGATCAGCCAACAATGAGTGGCGTCCCAAGGGGGCTGAATTTCTTTCCACCTAAATTCCACCTTGGCAGTCTTTGTGAAAGAATCTGCAGTTATTATTCGTTTAAGTTGTATTTTTAAATACTAGTCTTGTCTTCTGTTTACCTTCCCGACTATAAATGTGATTTCAGAGGGGATTTTTCTGGAGTTACAGCTGGCACCCAGTGTCCAAACAAAGCCAGGCCTCTGCCTGTTGGAGTGCCTGGTGTTGCTTTGCTCCTCCTGTGTTTGGGAATGGCTCACCTGCCCCAGCACAGTGCACAGGGAGATCCAGCTGAGCCTCTGGAAGTGTCTGCAGGGATTTGTCCATCTGATCCCTGCTTATTTTAATAGGGCATTTACTTCTCAGGAGCTGTCTCAGACCTGGTCTCGTGTCTCCAGAACTAATGGGTGTAAGAGTTTGACCCTAATTCGATTTAACCCTTATTTTGGCTGTTTCTCCATCAGAATTTGGGTCTGTGCTGGGTTTGAGTTGGGTTTTGCCTGTGCAGAGATTACACTGTGGAGTTCAGTGGATGTTGTGGTGTGCTCTGACATTTGTATTTTGCTTTTGCTTTGAGCTGGAGTGAGGGAAGTCCAAAGAAAGATTCCTGGAGCAGGACCTGTCCATGGCAGGGCTCCCCTGAGCTGGGGACAGGAATTCCTGGAGCAGGATCTCTCCATGCCCTTTCAAGCAGGTGTGGGCACCATCACCTGGGGGACTGGGTGTGTGCAGAGCTGTAAACTGGAAGTGGTGACTCCTGCAGGAGGGAGATGTGATGGAAAACATGCCCAGGGTGGGATTTCACTTTCCCTTTCCCAGCCTCCTCCGCTGCAGATGCTCCCGGGGTGACCCAGAGCTGCTTAGCAGAGCACAAGAGGATCAGGAGGCCTCCGAGGAGTCTGTGTCTGCTGGAGCTGCAGGGGGGGAATTAGGATTGGCACAGTGTAATTGGCAAGCTCGTGTTTGGCTGGGCTTTTTGTTTTAACAGGCCCAGAAAATCAGCGAGTGAACAATAAATTGGGAGTCCAGTTTGCTCTGCAGCACGTCAGCATTGAAGGGGGAGCAGTGCCACCTATGGTCACAGCTCCCCTCCTCGGGAGCCCAGCACAGGTGCATTTTACCTGTGCTTACCCAGGAGAACACCCATCCAGGGACTTCCCAAGCCCGGCTCAGCATCATCCCAGCACGGGAAGGAGCCCCAGCCTGGCGGGGTTTACTCGTGCAGGAGAAACCCAAAGCGTTCCCACTGAAAACTCTGTGGGTTTTAGTTGGGTTTTTGCAGGTGTGCTGTGATTCAAAGCAGGGAATGGCAGCTGCAGAATGGCCCTCAGCAAACGTCCAAATCCAGCCCCTTTCCTGCTGCAATTTTGTTTTAAAAATTGAAGGAAACCTCCACGACTCACAAATAGTTGTGGGCACGTTGCGTTAATGTAGTTTTTGTACAACAGACCGAGGACTAGGGGGCTCTGGGTGGAGGGAGCTGCTGGAATTCCTTCAGGCCAGTGCTGCAGGTGAGAGCAGCTCTGTGCTGTTGTGCCGCTGGTGGAAGTCTCTGTCCATGGTGTCAGTGCTGCTGGAAGCCTCCTCTGGCCCCGCTGTCCCAGCTCAGCCTCCCACCCTGGAGAGATTCCGCAGTGCCTCAGAGGGGACACACCATTTCCTGATAAAATGTTTCACCTTTAAAACATCCCCCCCCCCGTTTTACTCCAATTAACTTTGGTTCTGGTTTTCATTCCCAGGTGAGATTAGGTTTTCTTCACCTTCTCAGAAAACTCTTCCCTCTGGCATTGCTTTTTTTCTTTTTTCCCTTCCGGCTTCTTGTTTTTCATTCTTTTGATGAATTATTTACCTCTCTTGTATTTTTTTTTTAATATTCTCTTTGTGTTTACCTTCAAAACATACAACTCCCAACACTCCCCGCATCATCCCGTGCTCATTGGGAAGCCACTGTGTGTGTTGGCCGTTCATTTCCCAGTGTTATTTATAAATACAAATGTTGTAAATCGTGTGGTGTCACCGGGTGGTGCTCCCAAGGTGCTGAGCCCGCTGTTTGTGTGTTCCTGGTGTTTCTGGGAGCACAGGGGTTATCATTTGGGTTTGCTGGTGCACACGGTGTCAGGGATCTGTGGTGCTGGTGCTGGGAGTGATCCCAGTGCCGGCAGGACACACCTGAGAGCAGGCAGGGTTGTGCTGGGGCCGGGGTGAGTCCCCTGAGGTGTGAGGAGTCCCCTGAGGTGTGAGGAGTCCCCTGAGGTGTGAGCCACCTTCCCGGGGCTCTCAGCATCTCCGCGGGCTCAGGGCAGGTCCGTCCTTAGCAGTGCCAGGAACGAGGGAGGGATCCCCCAGGCAAGGGAGCGAGGCAGGAATTCGCAGCTCCTCAGCCTGGCGCTCTCAGCCTCTCTCCCCGTTCATTAATTCGCTCCGTGCTGCAGCTGGGAGCACGTATTAGAACTCTGAGGAGGCATGTCGAGCAGTTGTTCAGGAGCAGTTAATTTTTTATTGGATTTGAAGTCAGACTTCATGGGCCGAGCCCACCCCCGGGGCGGGGGCCGGGGAGCTGCAGGCAGCCGGACTTGCTGCAGATAATTGACTTGCTCTTCTGTGGCCACCCCCAATCAGATTCACCTGAGAAACCTCCCTGGCTCTGCCTCTCAGGCCTCTGTCCCTCCCGGCCCAGCCATCAAGAGGAATTAAATTAAACATCCCCCCCAGCCCTCGGGCTGCTCACCTCCCCTGCACACAGATGCACCAGAGTCACTCAGCTGGTGCCTGGTCCAGCCCGGTGCACTCACACCTGCGGGAGTGACCTTCCAGACTGGCTCCAGGCTCTGTCTCCGAAGCCCTTCCCTCATTAGTGGGGATGAAATGTGTGTGGAGCTGCTGCCGGGGCTCTGCCTCCCCGGGGGCCAGGGCAGAGCAATCCTGCAGTCCCTGCTCACAAATCACACCAGGGCACCTCACCCCAGCTGCTTCCCTGGAAGCCTCCCTGGCTCTTCCTCCTCTTCCCTCCAAAATAACGGAATCAGGACGACAGAAAGGCCTTGCAGGGTGTCCCCAAAGGCTGTGATGAGCAGGGGATGCTGCCATCCCTGCCTGGGACACCTGCCCTGTCCTCTGTCCCCAGCTCCTTCACCTGCGTTTGCCTGGCCTTGTGGCTGCCTGAACCCAGGACTGAATCTCTTCTAAAACAATTTATTCCCATTATTCTGTAGAATTCCTCGGTCTGGTACCAACATTTGCTTCCAGCTGCCACCTCTCTCTGTAGTCAGGGTGAAAATAAAAAACCCCAAACCCTCCAGTTGTGCTTGGAGCCCTTTGCCATCCATCAGCCAGGGGTCACAGTAACTGCGGCTCGTATGCTCAGGTCTCGAAACCTGCAGGAAATCAGTCTTTGTTACACGTGAAATAAAGCAGTCTATGGGGAAAATAACCATAAATGTTCATTATTTGTACAGGAAAATCAATTTGTAGGCCAATTGACCAAATAAAGTAATACAATTTGCTGGGAAATCCCCCAGGTGTGGCAGGCAAATCGCAGAGCAGGGATGGAGGCTGAGGTTTGCATAGGGAATGCGGGGTGGGAGGGATGTGAGATGGGACACCAGGCTCGAGAAAAGGAGTAAAACTGCAGAAAAGGGTACAGCCCATCTGGGGAGAGGTACCAGGGAAAGGGGGAGAGGGGAAAATGGCCTTTTTTGGTGGTTTTACATCATTCTGTGTGTGATAGTGAGGAAGGTGCTGTGGGGAGGGGATGGTTTCTGTTACAGCAGAGCATGGATGTGGGGAGGAACTCAACGATTCTCTTTGATCTCTGTGAGAGTTGCTCTCTGTGACAATGAAGACTTACAAAAAAAACCAAAAAGACTGCAGTAAGGCCTGGGCCCATCTCCTTTGGGCTGCGTGGAAATCCCAAGGATCTCAAGTGCATTAAGGATGTGTCTCCAGAGAAGAAGAGCAGAAGGCCCAGTCAGGTTCCTCTTGGGGAAGGGTTTCAGGTTCTCTGGAGGCTGTGTTCTCTTGGAGCCGATGTGATGAACCTTTGGAGGGAGGCACTGACACCTGGGCACTGCTGGGCCATCACTCTGCTCTCTCTCTTGTTTTTCTGCCGCTCCAGAGGTGCAGCAGCGAGGGGTGGGAAGAGAAGGGGAAATGTCTGAAAGCATCCACGCCCTTTTGCTCCTTGTCTCTTCACCAGAGAGGAGGAGCAGGCAAGGAAAGAAAAAAGAGAAAAATCTGTAAGTTTTGCCTTTGTTTAGGAGACAGCAACAGTGTTCCACACTCAGCTGGTGCAAGTTGACTTTTGCTCCATCAGAACTGACTTACATTGCCTGAGGACCTGGCTTCACATCTCTGCTTCCTTCTTTGCAACCTCGGGCTGAAAGGGACAAAGTCATTTGATGTGGAAACAGACACAGAAAACAAAGAGCAGGACACTTTTCAGCCACCTTCCAAAGAGTTTTTGAAAATAGGTAGCTCCAAAGGCCTGATAGATTTTCTATCTTAGACCTACCTCCCTTTAAAGACTGGGAATTCCAATTGGCTTTTCCCAGAAAAGCGTAGCTCTGGCTCTATTAACAAATTATCCTTTGGGCTTTTTAACTTACTGAGAGATTCTAAATGGGAAATGTTCCCTTCTGTTCACAGATCTTGTTCATCTGTTTCTTTAGGGCTTCACAAAATCACGTTGTTAATATTGATGGGAAGAGCTGCAGCTTCCCTTCTGGGCAACTTTCTTTTGGGTTAAAACTTCCATATTTTCTTCAATTATAGCAGGACCCAGTTCCTCTGTGCAGCCTCAGCCTCTGCCCCAAAGAGCTTCCAACATAATCAGGATAAACCCTCTAAACGGGATGGAGGGACAGGTACAGGGAACGTGTTGGTGATGGCTTTTACAGCAGGAGCCTGAGCACGAGGAGGCCGAGGGAGCTGCTTGGGATTACTCAGGGAAGTTGTGCTTTAGAATAATTTTCTTCTCTGAAAGAAGGAAGAAACCTGAAGATAAAATACCCCAAACACGAGCTGGGCTCTCTGTGCTGGAGTTGAGAGCTGCTCTCTGCAGCAGCTGCCGACAGCCCAGACCATCACTGAGGAATGGCTCTGTGGAGCCCCAAGGTCTGCTGTGCCCTGCTTCCAGCTGTGGGACCTGTCTGGCTGTGCCCCATTGCCTCCCTCGCTTCCTGCTCGAGTCACTGCCGGAGCCTGCGGAGCCGTTCCACGGCGCTGCCGAAGGATGTGACCGTCCCCAGAACCTGCTGTCATTTGTGCCCTGCCACTGCTGGCTGTGCCCTCCTGCTCCCTCTTGCTTCGGGCCGTCCCTCCTGCCCTGGAACAGTTCCAGTGTGGCACTGGTGTCACTGGGAGGAGATGGTGGGTGATAAACCTGTCAGTGGCCAGGTGACAGGGCTGGGCTGTGGCTGGCAGGAGGCAGGGGAAGGGATACCTCGGGAGCTGTTTTATTCATGTGTTCATCACTGAACACTGGGCCGGGAGGTGGGGTGAGAGCCTGGACGCCTTCTCCTGCCTGTGACCTCTGCTTGGATGCAGATTCTGGTGAGCCCAGGGCAGCAGAGCCGTGCCTGGGCTGGATTTGCTACTGGAACAGTGGGGCTGGGAGCACACTGGGCTGGAAGGGCTAATGAAGGCCCAGGGGACAGGGCAGGATTATCTTGGAAGGCAACCTGACCCTCTCCGAGGTGTTTACACTAATCACAGCTGAAAGTAAATGCAAACTCTGCCAGTTACTCTACAGGGGGATGTGTGGTCCCCACTGCTGTGTAATTTCCCTAATTAAAGCCATTCCACCAGGTTTATTATTTGGAAAAGCAAAAGAAAAATATCCCAGGCTCTCTGAACCTCCCCCTTTCCTTTTCCCTATCTTTATTATCAATAAAAAGAGAGAGAAAATGCTGTCTGGGCTTGAGGATTTCCTTCACATATGGAAGAGATTTAGAATTCTCCCGCTCCCAGCAGCTCACAAACCTCCCCTCTTACCTCCCCCCAGCATTCCCTGTCTGCTCCCTGTATTTCCCAGCTTTACGTATGTAGAAGGAATGCATGGGCTGGTTTTTTCTGCAGGTTTTTTATTCAATAGTAATTATTTTTGAGGGTTGAATCACAGGCACGTGAATCATCTTGCAAACAGCTTTGATATTTCTACGTGTGAGCCAGTTCTTGGGGTATTTGCATTTCTGTGCCTTTTTCTGGCGCTGGCCTGGCTGCCCGGAGTCCGCAGGGGCTGCACCTGCTCATCTGCTTGGGTCAGTTCCCGCCGGGATCAGCTGTCCAGGCTTTCACGTGGACTGGCCAGAGCTCTGCTTTCATGTGCATTGTTTTTCTTTTCCTCGCAGCCCTCGGAGCTCTCGGCCTTTCCGCGGCTGGGATCAATTAAAGGCTCACCACGGACTCTCCCGGCGAGGGCTCTTCCCTTCCCTGGCTGCCTCTCGGTGTCACACCAGGGCGTTCAGCTGTTCTGACCCTGCTGCAGCAGCTCCCAGGGCAGGAAACCTTCCCTCCCCTCCCTTCCTGTGTCTCCCCCAAGCCCCGAGCTCTCCGCCCCTCATTCCATCTGCGAGCTCTCCCAGGGCTCTTATGCAACTCCTTGGATTTTGGGATTCTTGGCTGGGAGGACGCGGCTCCAGGGGAGAGCCAGGAGGGGCTGGATGGGTGGGGGGAGAAGGATTTGATTTTGTAACTCCGCTGACCCTGCTCAGCCACACAGAGCGGAATCTCCCCCATCTCTCCAGAAAGGATAAAATATCCCCAGTGTTCTCCATCGTTCTGATGTTCCTTTCCTTCCAAGGCAGAAGGATCAGGCTTCCAGACTTCTCCACTCCCAGAACCTGCTGCTGTTCCCAAGTTCTTGGTTGGTTTTTTTTGGTTTTTTTTTTTAATTGCAGCTGCATCTCTGAACTCGGGTAACTTGAAATCATGTGCTGGTACCCATCTGATTTTTCCCGGGGAAAGGAAATATTCCTGTCTGTGATTTTTTTAAAAACAAAGCCACCCCCCACCCTGACAATACTTTTGAGAGGCAATGAAAGCAATTAATGGTGTCAAAAGACCCTGGGAGGGTGGAGCAGGGAGGGAGGCAGGGCCGGGCTGACGAAGGAGCGGGGCTGAGTTGTCGGGGGAATGGAGGGTTGTTGACTCCAGATCCAGCTGTGTTTCATTAGCTGGAACCATAACCCACAAAATGAATCTTTAACAATGTATGAAAGGAGGGGAGCCCTCGAACACGAGGCTGTTCTGCAGTGCCCTCAACACTCAGCTCTCCAAAGCAGAGGCTTTGGAGAATGGCAGAGACGCTGGGTTACATCAATTAAAGAGAGGAAAAGGGATGTTCTGCTCCCCATCCAAGGGCTGGGGGAATCCTTGTGTTGGGAGAGGAGGGTGCAACCTCTGAGAGGTTCCCTGAGCTGAATCAGTGTTGGGAAACACCTTTGGCTCCTCTCTGGCATTGCTGAGGTTGCTGGAGGGTTCCTGGGCCATAATTCTGCATCGACACCTGCCCTGCCCGGCTGTTCCCCCACAGGGGTGTCTGGAGAGCAGCTCCTCACTGGGGACGTGCTGGGCGTGTTCTGGAGAGCTTTTTGTGTTTGCAGCTTGGACCAGAGCCCTTCCAAGTCAATGGCAAGACAATTGATTTTGGAGCATGTTCTGGGCCAGGCTTCTGGCTACCTTTGTGCTTAATTTGGAAGTGATGTGTATCTGCTGGTGGATTCCTCTAAACAGATTAGGGAAGTGCAATTGATTCCAAACTGGCTATAGATGAGTATAAAAGGCAAAATTGATTGGCTCAGTCTGTTTGAATTTTCTGGGGACAGAGGGATGTAGGAAATAAATAAATAAAATGCCCCAAACCTGAGGGTAAAAATTCAAAGCAAACGGGACTTTTAAAATTGCATTGTTGGGGCTGGAATTCCGGGGTTTACAAGGAATAGCCCTGGTTCTTCTCCCCTTTTGGCTGAGTTTGCTCCTGTTCCTGAGGTGGCTTTGGGCAGAGGCTGCACTTGGGGCACATTTTCTGTCTGCACAGAGCAGGAGAGGGGCAGGACTGGAAAAACACCTTAAACACAAAAAGTGTTTGAGGGCAGGAGATGCAGAGTTCATAAAGTGCATGGTTTGCCCCACATTTTCCCATTTTTGTGCCATTTTTGGCCCACTGCTCTCCTCTCCCCTGGGTGCTGCTGCTCACAGACAGCTGTGCTTGGCTGGGACCTGCAGCTCCATGGGAAAAGCCAGTGTGGCCCCTTGGGGTGATGCCTTCCAGATGGGGTTAGCTCGTTATCACAGTGATTAGGGCTGCCCTTAATGACCACAACTGGAATTTATTGACAGAGGTAAACAAGTTTTTGTTTGGTATTTGTGTAAAGTTCTTAATTTGTTTAATTAAAAAAACGTGGGCTTGTCTATCAGTGCTGCTCCCCTGCAGAGAGCCTGACTGGCTTTCCCAGGACTTCTGCCTTTTGCCAGGTTTATTTGGAAAGTTGAAATCAATTTTTTTCAGAGAAGCTGTTATTATTTAAGTGTTCCTGTGCATTTATTGGCCCTGTTTGTGCACCTTTCTCCCTGTCCAGAGAACGTGCACAGAGCTGTGGCCTCACTTTCCCTCGCTGGGGTTCCCGTCCCAGTTCCATGATTTGGTTGGGTAAAATTACAGGTTCTGTGGGGCAGTGGCACTGCAGCCTCCCTGGTTTCCAGTGTGTTCCCTGGTGTCAGAGGAGCCTGCTGCTGGCTGGCGCAGGCAGGTGCCCCTTTCCAGCCCTGGATTCACGACTTCCCTGGGCTACTGGCAGAGCTTTAATTGAACGGTGATGTGCAGATATTTGGTAGGAAATACTCTGGAGGCAGAGACTGGTGCCTGATTCTGCTGCCACCTCCTTCCTCTCGGTGTGGATGAGATGGAGGCTGGGAGTGAGGGGGTGGGAGAGGCTGGGAGTGCGTGGCTTGGGTAGAAGTGGAAGGATTGGATGCAGAAGTGCCTCTGCTGGAAAGTCCTTTGCAGAGTGAACAGGACGAAGCGTGAGCCCTGCAGGGACTGACAGCTTTGGAGAGGAGCTCCTTGGGTCCGAGATTCCTCACCGAATTCTTGTTTTCTTCTCTTTCCCTCTCCCCATCCCAACCCATCCCAGAACCGGGGCCGCCTGGCAGAGAAGAGGACGATCCCCCTGCCCCCCACCAGGATCCCCAAGAAAGAGCTGAGCTCGATTTTCTCACACAGTGAGGACAGCGAGGAGAGCGACAAGAGCAATGGTCAGCACCCCGAAGTGAAGCAGGAGGAGGATCTGCACATCAGTATCATGAAAAGAAGGTACTGCCCTGTCAGTGCTGGGGTGCAGGGCAAAGACACAGAAACTGGGCAGAGCGGGGGCAGCCTTGGTGAGCCAGCACTGCCCCAGGGAGTCACCTCCAGGGGCTGAAACCACGCTGCAAATGTCACATTTCAGCTCACAAAGGGCAGCTGGGTGGGGTGTTTTCACTTACTGGTGTTTGGAGTGAGTGAGGCTCTGTGTGGCCCTGAGTTTGGGCTGAGGGGTCTGGATTTGCAGATTATCAATTAATTGTGTCTCACTCCCTGTCCAGGGCTCTGTGTCTTTGTGGCCAAGGAATTGCATGACCAAGAAATCACCTGTGGGCTTACCCACAGCTGTCTGAAACACAGAGGTGTGGGGGCCCCAAATCCTGCCTTCTGCTTTCAGTTGTGCTCAAATCCTGATGTCATTTAAACTGAGGGGAATTGAGTGCTGGGGAGTAGAGTTTGGAAAGGGGTAGCAGAGTTTGGGGTTCTGTGTTTGATTACAGAGCATCCTGAGAACCTCTAGGAGTGAGGGAGAAGTGTTGGAGCTGCAGGAGGGAGGATGAACTGCTTGATTTTGGTCCTGCTTTTCCCAGTGCCATGAGCAGTCATCCTGGAATTCCACAGTCTTAGAGGAAGAGGAGAAGGGATTGTCTTGAGTTAGGTCCTGGTAACTGACCTGGCGTCTCCTGTGAGGCCTCAGTGCCCACAATATTCAGCTGCAAAATTCTGGGTTCTCTCACCCCTCTGAAAAACCAGGACTTTCAGAAAATCTGTAACTCCAGAAAAATAAACCCCTAAAGGCACCGTGCCTCAGCCTCCCATGCAGATCGGTGCACCTCATCTCGGTTGTCATCTCCCTCTGATGCATTCCGGGGCTCAGATCCTGAGACAAGCCCTATAAAAACAGAGCAGAGGGAGCTGAAGGCTGTAATTGCTTTCCTGGTGTTTTATGTGTTCCTTGCCTGGGAGTAGATCAGCTTTTCCCCCTTACCTCCGACAGATGCTGGTACCCTCAGCAGCTGAGGGCTTGGAGCAGGGAGACAAAAGAGCAACCAGCTCTCCCCATAAAGCCCTCCTGTAATTAAAGTCTGGGTTTATCATTGCAGCTGTCCAGGAGCCGTGTTCCAGGGTTATCTGCTGGAAATGGAAAGGTGTTTGGGGAATGGATCTGGGCTGTGCCCGAGCTCGGGGCCGCAGAGCACAGGGAACCCTCCTAATCAGTTCTGGTGAACTGCCCTGCTTCTCCCGCCCCCTTTAATTATGCTTTTAATGCTGCAAAATTACAGTGCTAGATTGTCTCATTAGGAGGGAGAACAACATGATAACTCCATAATTGATAATGCTGGGCTCCCCAAATATAAAGTGCTCTTATCTTAAATCTTTAATTACTGCAATTGCTTTGCCTTGTTTATTAGGAAATGAAGGAAAAATGTTTGGCAGTCCTTAGGCAGTGATCCCCCAGCTCGCCACGGCTGTGCTCTCAGCAGTTCTCCAGCAGTTGGTCTGGAGGTCTCTGGGTTGAGCTTTATTTCCTTGGAGGAGAGCAGGATTCCTCCCGGCTGGGTTAAACTCTCACTGCTTTTGTACAGTCGTTCTTTTCCTTTTCCTGGGAGCTCTGCTGCAGCGTGGGGGAAAGCTGGAGCAGTGGGGCAAATGGAGCAGGCAGAATTCCTGTGAGTGCAGAAATAAGGGAAGAAAGAGGAATTTGGTGCTCGGTGCCCAGGCAGGGCACATCTACTGCTCTCACCCCCAGCATTCCCAAGCATTTTGTCCCTTGGACAGGGGTCCCCAGCCTCCCTGTCCCAAAGAGGGGGAGACTGGGCACTTCTCCAGAGCCTCGAGTGGGGAGCAGCCTGCCCCCCTCGTGCTGGCCCCGGTGCCGGGGGCAGTGGCAGCGGGGCCGGGCTGGGGTGGCCGGGGTGGCCCTGGGGACAGCAGCAGCAGCACAAAGGCGCCGCAGCCCAGACACGACAGCTGGGCCCGGCAGGGACCGTGCCCCATCTGCTGCGGCCCTAATTCACCTGTTGTGTCCTCCCCCAGGGGCCGGGGCTTTACTGGCCCCCACTGAGAGCAGAAATAGGTTAAACTGGGATGGGAAAACAAGGCCAGGCCTCAGCAAACCTGTGTTTTCCTCCCGCTGCCCTGGATGTGCCCCCTGCACACCTGGCACTATGAACACCTGCATCACGGCTTTCAGCACTTTGCCTTTTCCCTTTTCTCCTGTTCCCAATTCCATTTGTGGTGTTTCCTTCCACCGCTGGCACAAGGGAGGCTTCCTGCTGCTCTGAGGGCTGGGCACTGGAGAAGGAAAGACTCTGGGGATTAGAACAGGAGTTGGAAGTTTCCTGGCTGGTCCCTCAGCTCAGCCTTGGACAGCGGGTTCCTCTGTGGTGCTGGGCATTGCCCGTGGCCTTCAGAGGAGATGTGAGGCAGAGGGAACCTTCCCCGCCCTGTTCCTGCAGCCCTGGGAAGGGGCAGGGACCTGCAGCTCCCACCTGAGCCAGAGCATTCAGCTCGTGCCAGCCGATCCCACCTCCTTCCCAAAGTGTCCCTGTGCTGGGGGGCTGCAGCACTCAGCTCTGGAGGTTGTTGCAATGGCGCTGCAGAGGAAAATCCTTTTCCTTTCTCGCAGATTCAGTGCTGAGCAGCTCCTGGATCCTGCTGTGGACTCAGAGCTCCAAGTGGGGCTGCACAAGGCAGGAATTGGGGCTGAGGGGCTGTGGGGGCCCCCAGGGTGGAGCAGGGTTTGAGGGGCAGGAGATGAGCGCTGAGCCTGTGCCATTGACCTCTCTTTTGTTTGTTGACAGGATTCACACCCACTGGGATTTAAACATCTCCTTCCGAGAGACCTCTTGCAGGTACCATTTTGGGGCACCTCTCTGTATGGTAGGCTGAGAGTTTCTGATTTGTTACTGGATGCTGGTGGGTGTGAATGAACATTGCTGTCAGTGCTGGGGGGTTTTCCTTCCTCCCTTTGTTCCTCCTTCTCCCCTTCCCACACGCCCTCTCTTTTGTTTTTATTTTGAGGAAGTTGTGGGGTAAACAGTCCCTTTTACACTGGAAGAGAGAATTGATGAGACTTGCAAAGAAAGCCCAGTTTTGATATGTTCACTCTGGTCCCAAAAAGGTGGAAATTCATAAATTGAAGCTCTCCAGTTGCAAACATGAATATTCCCCTGTGGCCTCTGGGTCAGGTGATACCCTGGTTGTGCTGCGTTATCTCCATGTGCTGCCAGCACTCACAAACTCTTCTAATCCTTTAAAAATCCAGCTGCAGAAATTTGCACTGAAAATTGGGATTTTGAAAGGTCTGTTTGATACTGGATTGCCAGATCGGGATGCAGCCCTTGAGGTGTAGAACACTGCTCCTTTTCTGGAATGAGAACAATAAATCTGAGCAGCTGTGAAACTTCTGGGGGAGGAGAAAGTAGACAACAGGAGGAGGCAGATGAGGGCAGGGCAGTGCAGGGTGAGGGTCCACACGTGGAAATTGGGATCTGCTCCGTGGGATCTGCAGGCAAAGAGCAGCCCAGTCAGAACTTTGAGTTTTGCTGAAAGGAGTTTTTGGTGTTTTGTGTGAACTTGTTCAGTTAGAGATGGAAAAAAGGGAAAATACTGCTGCTGGTGGAGCAGAGGGCCGTGGCCATGTCTTTCACTGGAGTGTGAATAAACCCTGGCCATGGCAATGGAGGTGGGAAATCCCTGTGGATTCACGCTCCAGCAGGGAACAGTGAGGGCAGAGGAATTCTCTGGTATTTAACTAAGCACAGACTGTGGCTCTGAACCATCAACTGCCATAATTTGTGAATTTTCCAGCGTTAAGAGCACAAACCCCACCCCACAGTGGGAGGTGCAGCAGGCCCAGCTCAGCCAGCACCCATAAAACCAGGTTTTTGAAAGGCAGCCCTTAGAATAAAACCTCTGGTTTGCTGCTCGAAGCTTTTGGGATTCTCAAATACAAAAGGATGAATTCCTTCCAGGCAGACCCTTTCATGATAAATTTCAGCCCAGAGCAGAGTTTTATGGCTGAGTTATAAACTCCTAAAAGGCAGAGGTTTGGGATGGAAGTGCTGACAGTGCCTTAATTAATGGCCCTGTGAGCAATGATTCTGCACAATGGCAGCTGAGGGTGCCAGCACCTTTGGAAATTAAAATCCTTGTCTTAAAAAGAATAATTCTGAACTTGCCGTGCATAGAATGAAAATAATGGTCTGATTTTTATGGCAAATAGATTTCCTGGGCTTCCTCAACTTGACTGTTCCCTTCAGTTTAGCTCTGTCCTGGAAGGAACCTCAGTAATTCCCCTTGGGAACAGAAGTTTTGCTTTTCCTGATGAGTCCAGCTGTCAAAAGCTGCCCATCCAGCCCGTTTAGAAGGAAAAAACCTGTTCTGCTGTGTGGCAGAAGAAGGATTTTGTGTTTATATGGCAGTACAGAAAAAGATTTTACGTATTGAAGTGGCCCAAATTGCCACACACCCCTGTAAAACAGATCTCAAATCTACCACGGGCTGGCAAAAAGGTTTAGCTGACCTTTTTTATCAGTGCCCTGCACAGCTGAGCACGGGGGAGTTTCCTGGGTCGCCCCAGACTGTGGCAGGAGAACCCTGAGATGCCCCAGGGTGCACAGAGCCACCAGGGAGCCTGAAATCAGGCAGGGCTGGCAGCTGCCCCCTGAATTTCCCTCCCCTTTAGCCACGAGTTTGTCTTTGATCTTCCTTTCAAGTTGTCAGAGGATACCTGGATCCGTTGGATTCAGCCACCTCAGGATTGCTGGAGGCACTGCCCTGGATAAAAAGCCATTTAATTGGGTACAAATCATTCCCTAGACAAAGAACTGAGGATCAGGGAATTGTCCTGCAAGGGAGATTGGGATCTCTCTGTGCCTTGCCAGGTGCTTTGCTCCTTTCCCTTTTAAGCTTTGAAGTCGGTACAGGTTTGGGTTATGTTTACAGCTCGTTTTCCTCCAGAATTTCCTGTTTAAGGTTGAATTCTCTCCTATGGACTCACTGTGCCTGGAATAATTGGCTGAAATGTGGTCAGTGAGTGATGCTCTGCTTTCATTTCAAGCTAAGCCCGTCCAGTTTTGAAACACAAAGGTTCAGAGCTGGTCTCTGCCCCTCTCAGCACCCAGGCAGGATGACCCTGATGAGGGGAGGCATCTCATGGAGATAAACCGGGGAATGAAGAGGAGTTTCAGGCAGGGAAAGGATTTTCCTTCCCTTCGTTGTCTCCTGATGTCTTGAGGGAGCTGCAGGGAGGGGAGTGAGCAGCAGACACGAGGCCAGGGTGTGTTACTGCCACGTCCTGGTGCAGCTCAGGGTGGGATAATCCCGGGAATTCCAGGACACCCTCAGTGCAAGGAAGCCATCCCTGTTTGCTGCTGCCCTGGTTAAAGAGGGGCTGGTGGGAAAGGGAGATGGTTTAATTAAAGCTGTGCAAAGACAAAGAGCAGGGCAGAGAACTGAGGCACACGGGGGCACTGAGCACAGGAGTGAGTTCTGCAGGACATCCCAGGCAGGATTTCTGTCCCCAGAGTCCTGTACTGCAGTAAAACACGGACAGAGAGGAGGCAGGAGAGGGTGGGGGAGAGTCACTGCCAGAGGAACAAAAAGCCTCTGGAGGGGACACTCCAAGCCTCCTGGGCCAGCCAGGGAATGCTGTATCCAGGTATGTCCCACGTGAAGGCTGCACGGGAGAGGGAAGGAGAACAAAGGCAGCATTTGCCCAGAGCAAATAAAATGCCTTTAACAGCCAGAGGTTAAACAGAGGTTTCAGAGATATTGAACCAGCATTCCTGGTTGGACACCACAGGAGTGGGATGTGTTTTAGACAGGAGACATTTGGCCAAGAGCCTGTGTGTCCCTGTGCACATGGACATGTGTGGTTAAATCTGAATAAAACGTCCTTTTTGGGCCTTGATTTAAGCCAGGCACAAACTCTCCCTCAGCCAGAACTGGGTTTAACCAGCAGTGCTCAAAGTGGAGTGCTGGATGTGCAGGCTGGGTCGGTGATGTGCAGCTGCAGCCCTTAGGAAATTGTGTTTAAATGGGAATGGAACAGGGGATGCAAGAGGAAAAAGGACATAAATCAGGCTGAGGGGCAGGAGGAGATGCAGAATACCTGGGAAATGAGGTGGAAGAAGCAAACAAAAGGGGAAATCAGTGATTTAGCTCCTTCCTTTGGAAAGACACCCAGGGAGAGGAAAGGAGAGCAGGGGAGGATTGAAAAGCAGCTGTTTGTGGAGGTGTCAAGGCTGCTCCTGAGTCAGCAGAGAGCTCTGCTGTGTGACACAGGTGACGTTATCGAGTGCCACCGCATCCTGCTGCTCTGCCCTGCCCTTTCAGGATTGATAGAGGATGCCTTTGGGGCTGGCTATTTTTATTTTTTTTCCTAGTAAGCTTTTGCCTTCTAATCTCTGAGAGCTGAAACAGGGACTGAAAGGTCAGAGGAAGTTTTCAGCAGCTGGAGGCTGAATGTGACCCCTGAGCAGCCTCAGCCTTCAGCAGGTGCTGCTGCCAGAGCTGGGCTTTGTCAGACAAGAGCCTTGGAGCTGCAGCAGGGAAACCAGGCGGTGGCACAGCGACCGGAGAGTCCCCAAATGGGGACCTGCCCTCACCCTCTGGCAGGCTC
The DNA here is from genome assembly GCA_013398055.1 of Ifrita kowaldi. NCBI lineage: Eukaryota > Metazoa > Chordata > Aves > Passeriformes > Cinclosomatidae > Ifrita > Ifrita kowaldi. Next base: position 33,610 of record VZRS01010093.1, on the reverse strand, counting down.
TGATTCCCCTCGTGGTCCCAGCTGGAAAAGCTGATGTTGAGCTGAACGAGTCGGGTTTTGCCCATCAGATAAATTCAGGGCAGAGGAGACCGGGGAGATCCCAACTGTTCCCAGAACTCCTGGGGACTCTGGGGGATGATTTAAAGCTGGTTCTTGACTCTGTGGAAAACTTTAATAAAAGTCTCCAGTGAGACACCATGGATGTGTCAGCCATGGCTTGCCCTGGTGTGGGGAGGGCGTTTGTTCACCATCAGGCTGCATTCAGCCCATCCAGATCATTTCTGCTCCGGGTTTGGGGAATGGGCTGCTCAGGGAAATACTTTAATCCTCATCCTGGATTTTAAGGAATCAGGCACGGCAGAGGTACCTGAGTGGCTTCTCCCTTTCCTGTAGGGATAAGGCCAAACAAGGCGAAAATGTGGAGTGCTGAGAAGTGTTACTTAATCTGAATTAATTATGTCATCATCATTTCATTAGCAGCACTTTCTGCTCTTGCATTCATTCCCAGGAAGATTTATTTGGCTGCAGGGATGGGGTAGGGAGAGGAGACCATTTATGGACTAGCAGAGATTCAAATGGTAAAGGGGAAAGGGGAGCTGATAACTTTCATTTAAAGCTTAAATTATATTTTAAATAAAGGTGAGAAAAGCTGTTAGATACCTACAAAAAAAGGGGGAAGTTTATTAGGTGTAATTCTGGCCATGTTTATCCCCAGAGGAGTGGGGTCTCATGGACCTTGTGTAGGGTTATCCTAAAGGATTTGGGATAAACTGAGCATCTCGAGGCCTCTGTGTATTGTTGAGACACAGACAGGCTTGGGGGCAGCCTTGGGAAGGATTCCTGACAGCTTTTAGTTCATACAGTCGTCAAAGAAGGGTTCACATCCACCTGCTTTTGGAGCCAAGCTTCGAGGGCGTGGTCCTGGAGCCGGAGATTTTCTGAGCTCCCTCCTCACACCCTTCTGTGGGGTTGCAGTGATTTAGACGTGTCCTGAACACCTCGGTGATGTGAGAGACTCCTGTGGATCCTCCCTTCCCTCTGCTCGGGGTCTCCCCTCCTGCCCCAGCCCCAATTAAAGCTGCTCAGCTGAGGATTTTAATATTTCATCAGCTCAAAGCGGGCGGCTTGATGAGTGGAGAAAATGAGGGGAATTTGGGATATTCAAAGAGCCCTCATCTCCATCAGGCCTGGCAGCTGTGTCAGCCACACATTGCTTTTACTGGCTCAGAAGAACATCTGTTTGTGTGTCCCTGACAAGTCCAAAACTTCAGGGATCTCTCTCCTCCCCGTCTCTCAGGGTGGTGTAATTCCATCTTTTTTTTATTTATGAGCTTGCTGAGCTGAATTACAAAGCAGGCTTACAGTAAAAACATCTTCATACTTATTTCCACCTTATTTTGGAGTTGCCAGCCCTACTGATCATTTTTATGAACTGTCATGAGCATTAATGAAATTTTATGGGCATTTTGCTTGGGACATTGCAGGATGATTAATTTGTTTTTTCAGGCTCAGTCTGCAGGGAGATTTAGGGCTGTGCTGCCCATGGGTAGGGTTGGGATTTTCAGGCCTCTCTGCTCCCTCCAGTTGTGAAAGCTTGTTTACCCCTCCCTCCTCTTTTCCTTTCCCTCATTTTGCTCTTTCTCTCCCTTTTTCCTGTGTCTGGTGGGTGACACCTCCTCAGGAGGTGGAGGTACCTGAGAGGCAGAGGTGGGATGCTGGTGAATTGTCTGTCAAACTCGTGTCTGAGAGGGACAGAGAGTGACCAAAAGGGTTTTTTACCAACAGTGAAGTTTTAAAAGTTACCCAAAAGGCCGAGCAATAAAAATATAACCAGAGATGGCCAAGGAGTGTGGGGCAGCTTTCCCTGAGCTTTGCCTGCTGGAAATCGTGCATCTGTCTAGAGAAATTCCCACGGGGAACACGGGGAATTTCCAGGAGCTCCAGCAGGTCCCAGGCTGGATTCCTGGTGCCAGGGGCGGTCTGAATCATCACTGGGCACGAAGCTCAGTCCCAGCTCGGCTCTGTGTGCTCCAGGGCTGTGCAGCAAACAGAGGAGCTGGGGTGAGTTTGGGAAGCGTGGAGAGGGAGCAGCAGGAGCGTCGGGAGAGTTCCCCGCTGCAGTTGGTGAAGTGGCGCTCAGAGGCTGCCCCGGAGCTCCTGCGGCGCGGGCAGAGGGACGGGGAGAGGCTGGGCCAGGAGGCAAAGCCCCGGTGCTGCTCGGAGCTGCCCGCCCCGGCTGGGGCAGAGGGGACAGCGGCGGCGGGAGAGGGGACAGCGGCGGCAGGAGAGGGGACAGCGCCGGCAGGAGAGGGGACAGTGCCGGCAGGAGAGGGGACAGCGGCGGCGGGAGAGGGGACAGCGCCGGCCCGGGGTCACGCTGCTCCTGTGCAGCGGGGACAGCCCCTGCTGCTCCCCCCACACCTTCCCCGTCACCTGAGCCTGCAAATCCTTGACCCCAATCCTGCCGTGCCCAGCTTTAGGTCACGATCGGGGGATGCTGCGGGTTTGGAGCTCAGTGCAAGGTGATCAGCAGAGGGAGGAGGGGGCGCTGGGGCTGAGCTGCGGCTTTCCCAGCTTTCCCTGATCCACATCCCTGCCTTTTCTGCTGACTCAGTCACCCTGGCTGTACTGCTGGGGGTCAGGGACACTGACCTTGCCCGGCTGCCCAGGGACCTCGGGCACTCAGCGGCCACGCCAGGGCACAGCCAGGCACGCTCAGGGGAAAGTTACTCCGCAGAATTTCTTACCCCGGGGTGACTCTTGGCTCTGCTGGGCCGGGGCGTGGTTAATCCTTCACTGATTTGGTGCTCTGTATGTGTGTGAGAGAGTCAGAGCTTGTGAAATGGGGTTTTTCCCCATTTTCTCAGGAAGCTTTGTGTTCTAGTCAGGAAGCAGCTGAGAGGATTCATCAGTTCCTGGGAATAAACATTATTTTATTCCCAGAGCACTGGATTTGGCGTGGTCAGGGTTGGGATGGGTCTCTGTTCCTGCTGAGCAGAGGCACAGCTCACCCATTTTTTCCACTCTGAGCTGCCACCATTAACTGGGAGCACCGGGGGCTGATTTTCTGACAGGTTCTGTGCAGGAGGTCAGAGCAGGGAGATAGAGCAGTCCCTTCTGGGGCTTAAAAATCAATGAGTCTGTGATTAAATGGCCCACGGAGGCTGGACAGTGCAGGTTAAGGGAAAAGCAGTGATAGTGGTGGCATTTTATGAGGGGGCTGCAGCAGGAATTGCTCTTGCAGCTCTTCCAGGTGCTTGTACAACCCCCACATTTACCAACAGAGGTGTTTTTTCCCAGGGGCTGGACTGGAGTGCTGATGTTTCTTTAGAAATCAGTTATTAGTTTTTAAAAAAGTGCTACCTGGGAAATCTGAGCACCTCTGAGTGCCGGTGTTGCACCAGCCCTGCCGTCCCACAGTTGTGCTGTTACATAAGGTTGTTTCTCAGGGCTGTAATGATGCAACAGCATTTATGGACCAATCTGGGTTCTCCCTTTAATGGCTTCCATAAAAAGCTTGTTATTCCCTCCCCAGTCCCTGACTGATTTACATCCCCTGTCCCTGGGCGTGTGCTCCACTTTGGGCAGTCCTGAGCCACCTCTCCTTGTTGCTGAATCCTGGCTCCTTCAGGCTGGAAAAGCCCTCCAAGGTCATCAAATCCAACCCTGACCCAGCCTTGCCAAGGCCACCACTGAACATGTCCTGATGCCCCCATCCACACAGCTCCTGAATCCCTGCAGGGCCGGGACTCCAGCACTGCCCTGAGTGGCCTGTTCAGGGTGTTATTCCTTTGTTTTGGATAGGAAATGTTTCCTGATAACCAATCTAAACCTCCCCTGGTGCAGCTTGAGGCCGTTTCCTCCAGCAGCCAGTGACTCTGCCTGGGACACTGCTCCTGACACAGAAACTTGGCTTTTTGTGCTGCTCAGATCAACGGGGAAGGGACAATCCCTCGTGTTTCTGCAGCTTCTGGTGATTTTCTCATCTCCTTGGAGCTTCTCTGTCATTCCTGGTTCACCAGCCTGGCCAGGCAGGGTGGGAGCAGAGGGTTCAGGGAGGGAAACCACTGCAGAGTGAACGATGTGAGCCTGTCACCAGCCAGGGGTGCCACTGAAACACATCCTGGAACCAGCCCTGGGTCCAGCCGGGCAGCTCCCCCTGCCCTGGCCTGATCACTGCCCTCGTGTCTTCTCCCCTGCAAGCCCTGACATTCCTCCTCTTGCATATTGGATTTTTTCTTTCTTTATTGGAGGGAGGGGCAGAGGGTCGGGACAGTTTTATGGCCGCTGTATTGATCAGTAAAATTTAATATAATCCCTGCACTTACTGGGTGATCGTTAAGGGGATGGAGAGCCGGTGAAATGTATTTTAAAAGAAATATTTTTCCATTTTATTTCCTCCCCGTTTTACTTCCTGAGTCTCTCTTCTCTTCCAGTCTCCTCCTTTGCGTCCCTTCGGAGATTTTTGACTGCGTTTCCCTCAGCTTTCCTTTGATTTGATTAAGTATTAGGGAAAGGGTTACCCAGTCTGTGTGGTGCTGGACTCATTCCCCAATCCCTCGGCTCTCTTGCAGTTTCTGGATCTGTGGAATTTTGTGGCTGTTGGGAATAGGACTCCCTCTGGTTTTATCCCAGCTCTCTCTGGAGCTCTATGGCTGCAGGACCAGGTGGGCTCTGGTGTCTGGTGCCCACTCCCTGTGCATCCCCATGGAGCAGCAGCAGCAGCCCAGAGCTGCGTCCCTGACATCCCAGGGAGGTCTGGAGCAGAAAAACGACAGCTTGAGCTCCAAACTGACACAAATATCCTAACACTGGAGCAGCTTCTGTGGGTGCTGCTGCTGAGAGGAGCTGCAGCATGGGTGGAACCCCTCCTCTGCACAGGGACTGCACTTTTCCTGCCTGGTACCAGGCACCGGGAGCTTTCTGTGAGTGACCCTGCGGCTCCGAGCAGGGGCAGAGCAAAGCCCGGCTGCCAGCAGGGTGGGAAATGTGCGGGAGGCTCCTTCAGGCTCACCCCTGGCGAGGATGGGACACTTGGAGCGAGGTCACTGCTCCGTTGCCTCCTCACTGCGGAGAGAGAGAGCTGCAGCAAACTGAAAGGCAGCCACTACTGAGAATTATTTAAATTTCGACCAAACAGTGTCCCTGCCCCCTGCCTCCCCCCGTGCAGCCGCTCCTTGCAGTCGCTCCGAGCAGCGCCGGGCAGAGCCAGCAGGGCCTGCGGGCGCCTGGCTGCCTGCGCCCGCTGCGGAGCCCCGACACTGATTTATGTGTTAGTTAATTGTCTCCAGCCATTAGTCTGCTCATCCTTCTCCTCGTTAAAGATGCAGTTGCTGCTAATGTCTGTAAATGAAACACATTTGGAAGGCGTTGCTCCCAGGCTGGCTCTGGCTGAGCAGGCGCTGGGAGCTGCCGCCTCTCTGGGCCTGGGGGTGCAGGGTGGCCCTCGGGGACATCTGTCAGCACCTCTGTGCCCACCCTGGCTCACGGGCCAGGAGCCAAAGGGCCAAGGGCCTGGGGGCTGCCCCCTTTACCCCATCCCCTCCTGAAGTCACTGCAACCCAGAGTGCCAGGATGAACGGGCTGGGAGATGCTGCCAGCAGCTGTGAGGGACTGGGATGGAGAAGAGGGATTGAGTGAGGGTCCAGCACAGGGACAGGGCACAAGAGAGGAGGAGAAGGAGCCTTGGAGCTGCTGGCTTCAGTCGTGGCCAGTCAGAGGCTCACGCTACAGATGCTGCTCCAGAGGAGATGAGTGTTCCCAGAAATCCGGCCCAGGGATTGCTGTGTGCCTGGTGCCTCAGCCTGGCCAGGCACAGGTGGGAGCCAGATCCCGGAATAAAGGTCTTGGGAGGCTGTCAGGAACAGGGAGTCACTTCCCAGTTGGAAAGGAAATCTGGATGTGTCCCACCAGCCGTGTGCCCTCTGGAATCCTGGGTAAGTTCAGGAGTCCATCCCTCCACCCATCCCTCCACCCATCCCTCCATCCATCCACCCATCCACCCATCCATCCATCCATCCATCCATCCATCCATCCATCCATCCATCCCTCCATCCATCCCTCCATCCTTCCCTCCCTCCACCCATGCTCAGATTGTGTTCTCCCACAGCTGGAATCACCCCCGTGTTCCTGCAGGTCCCCAGAATTGAATTCCCAAACTGGGCGTTGCCATGGCGACCTGCAGCCCTCTAGGAGGCTCTTTGTCTCCTCCCTGACCTTTCAGGAGCTCTGGATCTCCCTCGAGCCCCCTTCCCTAATCCGGTTTTTAGGATACAACATTGTGGCAGTGGCAGGGCTCAGACTTTAATCAGCTTGGGAGTGCCCGAGGCAGGGCTGGGCTGCACCAGGGCACCTGCAGGGCTCAGGCCCAGCTCAGCACAGGGCAGGGCCCTGCTGGGGCTGCAGGGGAGCTCCCGGAGGGAATTCCTGCCCTGGGCACACCAGAGGGAATCCTCTGCATGGGCACCATCAGCCCTCTCCAACCCCCTCCAGGTCCTGCAGGAACTGAGCTTTGTTGGGATCCCCACAGGGACATCCTGGATCTTGCAGGAGCTGGATATTCCTCTGCCTGTTGTATTCCCTGCAGGCCTGCGAGGTGGCCTTGGATAAATGCTGGACAGGGCCTCTTTTACAGGAGGTGAGAACAAAATTCCGCAGCTGACAGGTGGGAGTGAAAAACTGTGGAGTGGCTGGGTTGGAAGGGACCTTAAACATGATCCAGTTGCACCTCCCTGAGCCTGTGGCAGTGCAGTGTCCTCTGTCCTGCTGGACCAGCACAAAATTCGGGGCTGGGGATGCAGCTGCAGAGCTGCAGTTGTGGTGGGGAGCGTGCACAAAGAGGTGAGTTCTGAGAATTGCAGAAACTCTTCCCAGCCGAAGCACAGAGAGCTGGGGCAGTACCTGGAGAGCTGAGACTCCCAAGTTCACCTTTATTAAGTGGCCCTGGGATGAGAGCAGTCAGTTGGACCTCGCTCTGTGCAGGTTCAGAGGGGTCTCTTATAGGAATTCCCTGAGTCTGAGCCTCAGGCAGGGGTGTCCCTTGTTAGAGCCCGTGCAGTGACTGGGGTGTGACTGCAGCTGCTGGAGCTGCCTTTGCTGGGGCAGTTCATAAAAATGCTGAAATCCTTCAGCTATGCACAAAGAGATCCCAATTTTTCATGAAATCCTCTGGTTACCATTCATCCCCTTTTCTCCTTCCGAGGCTGAGCCCCAGCTCTGTCCCACCTCTCCTTGTGCCAGGTGTAGAACAAGCCCAGGACACCACGGCAGCCTCTGCTCCAAAGCTCCTGGGCCAAGGCAAAAGGAACAGCTCCTGGGGAGAGTTTGATGTGTTAAAAGCTGTCTCAGCCTGTTGGCCTTATCTCGAATCTTCCCTTTCCTCTCAGTGTCACCTTGGGGTTCCGTTTGCTTTCCAGCAAAGTCGTGTTTTCCTGGGATTCTGCCTGATTCCGTGGGTCAACAAAGTGCAGTTCAGAGCCTGGAGTGTGCCCTGTGTGGTGTCTGCTCCTGTAGGAGCTGGAACTTGCTGATGCCCCTTTGTGACCACAATGATTTTAGTTCTAAACCCGTGGAAAATCTCCTGGAAGCACAGGATTTTGGGGGAAGGAAAACACCACTTCTGGTGTGGTGATGCTCCCTTCCCTGGAGATCTCCTGGGTTCTGTTTTCACTGGATATATCCCGGTGTTCTGCACTCCCTGAGTTTTGAGGAGCTGCTCCAGAGAGAGGGAGTTGCATTTTCCTGGTGGATGAAACAATCCCTCCTCGTAGCTGAACGTGTTTACACACCAGCGCTGCTCTGGGCTCGATTGGGATGCAAGGCACCGTGCAAATGCAAAGATGTAATTATCCCATTTTTCTCTTCCCACTCCCTGCTCTCCTGGCTCCTCTCCTCCGCCCTTTCCGGGCCTTGTGCTGATGGCAGCGTTTATCTGCATTTGTCCTCTGTCCCTGACAGCCACTTATTGATTGGCATGATTAAAAAGAACTGATAATCACTTCACATTAATCCCATAAATGACTTAAGACACCAAAATATTTGCATAATGCATCTTAAAGGTGGCAGCTAAAAGAGGATAAGACCCAAAACTGCTTGGCACAGGAGAAATGGGCTTCCCACTCACCTGTGGGCTTGCTTAAGTAATGAGCCTCGTGCTTGCATAAGGAGCACTCCGAGGTGCTTTAGGGGGGAGACGCGATGGGTGCTCAGAGGCTTTGGGATCCGAGCATCCCTTCCCCTGCTGATCCCCCTGAGGGATGGGGGATCCCGGGGGGAACCGCGGGGCTGTTTGTGTCTGCTGCCTCCCGTGAAAATCTGGAGCCAGACGCCCGCTGAAAGTACCTAAAGACTTTCTGTCATAAACTTATCTGATTAGCAGCGAGCTAGACACAGATTAGCCCCTGCTGCAGCCCCGGGGATGGGCGCTGGGAGCACCGGGAGCTGCTCCGGGAGCGGGGGGAGCAGCAGGGGGAGCGGGGGGATATTTAAGGCAGATCATTGCCCGGTAATTCTGCAGATAATGCACCCTCCGGGCTGCCCGGCCGGGCCCAGGTGAGGACACCCCGGCGGGTGGGAGCTGAGCTGGCCCAGGGGCTTTGGCACGGGAGGGAGGTGGGGCTGGCCAGGGAGGGCAGCATCGCTAATTTGTGTCGTTTTCCCCAAGTGTCTCTGGCTCTCCAGGCTGTCATCTTCCCTTTAGAGAGAGGGCAGGAGGCAAAATAGCCCCGGTTAGCTCGGGGAGTTCAGCACCTCGTGCAAACAAAAGGGAGATGTTCCAGCACTGCCAGCTCCTGCCGTGGGTTCTACCTTGGTCTTCCTCCTCACTCTTTGTAGATCATTTATTCGGAAATATTTTGCAACTGGAGAGGGGTTCGCCAGCAAAAGCATTCGATATCTGAGCTGCAGCATCTGCTACAGTGAATTGGGTTTTGTGTTCTCCCTTTCCATAGAAGGAAAAAAAAAAAACCAGAAAGGACTAAACCAGCCTAGTTAGCAGCAATGTGATGCAAGGAGAAGAGGCAAAATAATGCTGAATTGCTCTAACACAGTCTCTTTTCCCAGAAGGAAGAGCATTGTTTCAGGATCTGTTGGAGGGGAGAGTTGAAAATGGGTTTTGTAAATAAATCTGTCCCCTCAGCTCTGAGTAACGCTGCTGTCCGGGCTCGTGGTGGGTTTCTCTCTAAAGAGAAAAACCAGTATTCAATCAAATCTAAAAGCCTTTTGTCCCAGCAGTGATGGAATGGAAAAACTTAGGTTTTTAAGAATAGAAGGGTGGCAACTGATAGAAAACTATCAGTTATTTCAGTTCAAGTTTCCTATTAATTCTGGAGCAGATCTGCCAATTCCTACACTTTCAGTTTTTCCATCCTAGATGTGAGTCCTGGCCCACGCAAGTTATATCTGGCAGGGCTGGAATCAGCAGCTCTGGCAGCTGCAGGGTCCTTGATGGGAAATGAGAGGGAAGCTTGGGAAGGGCTCTGCACTCCCCAAAACCGAGGAGAGGTTATGGAGGCACCCCGTGGGTGGGAGGGAGGGAGGGAGGGGGGACCTCTCCTGCAATCCAGCAGGGCTGGAGCACACAAAAGCCTCTCCCAGATGTGCTCACACGGGGGAAAATCAATTCTTGGGGGTCAGATGAGATTTCCTTAACGTGGGGTTTTTGTGCTCTGCTGCAGCCGCGACAGCGACCTCTCCACCATCATCTCCAACCTGCACCAGAGCCGCCAGCTCGTTATGCCAGAGACCCAGAGCCGCTGCGAGTTCAAGAGGAACAGCCTGGACGTGGGGCTGGCAGCAGCAGGTGAGGCTGGGGCACCTCCTGCTGCCCTGGGCTTGTGTTCTCCCTCCTCTCCCTTTCGCTCCCCCGTCCGTTCATTTTCCTGTTGTTTTTTCTGCTTGTGTTACACTTCAGCTGTAGAAAGTTTTTTAATATTCTGGCTAAAGATGAACGTGGAAAGGATTTCATGGTGATGCTGAAGCCCTTTGGAGGTCCCAGCCCTGTGTTGTTCTCAAATCCAGTGGTCTGTGTTAAAGGAGCTTGCGCCAGCACAGGAGGGAAATGTCCCCAGGGCTGGTGCCAAGTGAAGCAGAAAGGCCTTGCAGAGAGCATGATTTGATTTGTAATTTCATTAATCAGAGGTTCCCCACGCTGCTGCTGGGCCTGCCAGCTCCTCTGGGAGCAGGATTGTTTGGGTTTCTAGTGCTACCTGGCTGCTTTTGGGTTGTTCCCCTGGTTTCAGCTCCACGGTGTGAAATAAGAAATGTTCCTGTGGGATCCTGCCCTGGGACCCCCTGGGTATCAGGAAGGGAGTTTGGGGAGGGACGGGCTGGTGGCAAATGTGCAGAAGTCAACAAGTGAGGCTCTGGAATAAATAACACAAGATCTGCTTGTTGATTGCAGGATCCTTCAGTTTTAAATAATTAAGTTGAGGGGAAACTGGGATTTCTGTCAGTTTTTATAGTGAGTGATCCCTGTCCTTCCAAATCAGAGCTGGATCTCCCTCTGTGCTAATTTAGGCCTTTTCTGAAAATCTGTCTGCTTGTGGATTTGTCCACATTTTTTTTGTCAGTCATTCTGTTGAGTGTGTAAATGAACCCCAGATCCAGAGGGGACACCACACCTGACACCCTTTGGGAATGTCTTTGGAGGGTGAAAACTTAAATAACATCTTCAGTCCCACATGTGCCCAGGAGGGGTTTGTGGTGTCTGTCCATCAGCCATGGGCAGCTCCCAGACTTCGCTTTCACAGCTGAATCGTTATTCATCTCATCATTAACAATTTTCCAAAGCCCCTTGCCCAGCACAGCTCCAAAAGCCAAACTGGCCACAGGTCCATTTTCCCCTATGACCCTGCTCGAGTCCGTGTGGCTCAGCTGACCCAGGATGTCAGAGTGGGGTTTCAGTATTGTTTGCTTTGCAGAGAAACTGCTGGGCTTGATCAGCATTGCTGGAGTTCCTTGAGACCTGTGGCATTCCAGAAATGCAAAGGGTTCTCATTCCCACCAGAAGGAAAGATGAGATGTAGAAGCTCTAATTCCTGTTGGTTAGAGTTGGTGTTTGAAGTGCTCTGGTTCGTTTCTTAAATTAAGAAACTGTCAGGAATGGCCTCAAGTTGTGCCAGGGTTCAATGTTAGGAAAAATTTCTTGAGGGGAAGCTTTGGAGGAGGCTGCCCGGGGCAGTGGTGGAGTGACCACCCCTGGAGGTGCTCAGGTAACGTGTGGATGTGGCACTTGGGGACATGGGTTAGTGGTGCTGTGTTAACAGTGGGGCTGGGTGATCTTGAAGGTCTTTTCCAACCTTAATGACCCTATGAAATATTCCATGAGTGAAAAAGAAGAGGCTCATGCACACAAGAGGCCACCAAGCCAGTGACAAAGCTCTTGAGGACACGACAGGTTTGGGGTGTTGAGCAACAGGTGATTGGGTTTTAAAGGGTCAGATGGGGAGGGGAGGTGTCTGAAGGGACAGGGGGATGTGTCACCTCTCCCCAGGGACAGTTCCACTCTGGGCTTTGGGGCTGAGCACTGCTGGGGCTGTTTTTGCTGGCAGGGCTGGGAGGGGAGCAGAGGAATCAGGAATTGCTCCAGATGGACTTTTCAGAGGTGATGCTGGGTTAGTCTGCAGGACTGGTTGTTGTTTAAACCATTTTGTTCCAGCAATAAGGGGAGAAGAACCTTGCCCCCGGCTGTCTGCCCTGGAGAACAATTCTGTGCACTGGGTTACGAGAATCTCCCCTCAGAAAGGCACCTGCAGATAAACAATGCTGAATAAACCATGTTGGTTCTAGGAGTCCCACATCACTCCTGGGTGGGAGCTGCGAGGCTCTCACAGGCCACTGGGATCTGCTGCTGGAAGTTTCTGTTGCTGGTTATGGCTGAAGTTGGGCCCATGGTGCCAGTGAGGAGGGAAGGAGCTCTCCGGAGGCAGCTGTGCTCCCCACTGAGCTCAGAGCGCTGCTGGAACAGGACTCACCAGTGCCTGAGCTTCAGCAGAGGACTGGGAGCAAGGACAGCACAAATGGAAGAGATTTGCTTACTGCCAGCCCATGGGGGCAGCAAAAAGGCTGAGGCTGGCAGGGTTGGCTGGTTTGTGATTAATTCTGTGAGGGAATTCCTTGGCTTATGGTTACAGCCAGGATTAGAGGCAGTGCTGTAGTTTTGAGCAGCATGGACTGGAAAATCAGCGATGTTACTGCACCTTGAATGGTCTTTGAAATGCAGAAAGGGGCTGAAACTAATGACAAATAATTGTGTGTAGTTCTGGGGCTTTCCTGGCTTCTGGAAGGGAGGGAAGGCTGGAGCCAGGGCTCAGGCCAGAGCTGCCTGGGGCTGATGGGGGTGAGGTTGGCTCTGTGTGCAGGGAAGAGGGCTGAGCCAGCCCCTTGGGACTGGCAGCCTGCACAGGGAACAGGGAGAACCCACCTGGAAAAGCAGCTTTGGTGATTCCCAAAGCCCCCAGAGCAGTTTCCCTACAAACCACGAATGGTCTCTCCTCAGCTGCAGATGGTTTCCTGCTGGCCTCCCCTCCCGAGGTGGTTCTGCAGAGGGGAGCGCTGAGATCTCTCCTTGGTGCTAATGGAACTGCAGCCGTGCTGGGGGTGGGAGGGAAGGAGGAGAGGAAAAGCGCACGGAATTCGGTCTGTGCTTCCTTGGGAACACGTGGGGGCAGCTGAGGTTTGGGAAGAGGCTTAGGGACATCTGCAGAGGTGGAGAAGTGTCCCCAGTGCTGGGGGCAGCGGGCTGGGAGGGCAGGCAGCAGCCTAAGGAGGGGACAAAAGTCACTTGCAGCGGCTCAGGTAAAGGGGAGGCAGCAGCCAGGGCCCAGCCTGGCCCCACGAGGAGCTTTAATCCTGACTGAGACACACACAGAGGGCTGAGCAGGGCCGGGGCTGCCTGGCAGAGCAGAGCTGGGCGTTTGCTCATCAAACAGGGCTTTGGAGCCCCTCCCAGCAGCCCTGGTGTGGCTGTCAACAGGAGCAGCCCCCTCTGTCCCTTTTCTCAGGGCCTGGGGTGGGGAGGATGGAGCAGCCCCCGAGGGTATCAGAAGTGCCTTTCCCCCAGCTGTGTGTGCTTTGCACGCTGCTTTAGGGCCTGAACCAGCATTTTGTACCAGAGTCCTGGTCCCGAGGCTCTAATTCATTCCTCTCCTGAAAAAAAATCCTGTTAATTTCTCCTCTTTCTCTCCTCAAACACCCTCTGTTCTGCAGTGCCAGATTTCATGAGTTTCCAGTTGCAGTAGGACTATTTGCATGGATAGAAGTGGAGGATTCAGGCTCCCTCATGCTAGAGGAAGGTGGGTAGCTCTTCCCTCTCTTCCTTCTGCCCCTCGTGCCTGCAGGGAGTTGGTTTGGTGGCTGGAGATGGTCTGAGAGGGCACAGAGTGGAGCCACGGCAGAGCCTCAGGTCCTGCCCCAGCAGGGACAAAACCACTGCGGTTCTGCATTAAATACTTGGGACTGAGGTTCCCTTGGCTGTGGTGTGGGAAGCAGCAGCAGGGCAGCTTTCCAGTGGGGCAGAGCTCCCAGAGAGCCTTTTCCCAGGGGTTTTTGGTCAGTGTGATGGGAATGACAGACCCTGAGAGCCTTGGGCCCAGAGCAGGGGTGTCCTCGGTGCATCTTCACCTGCAGTGATTGCCGTGGGAACCCCACGGCATGGGGACAGTGTGACACCTGTGTCCCCACTTCAGGAGCCCTGCTCCCTTAGAGGCCATTCATTCCTGGTGCTTTTGCAGCCCTGGAAGAGCAGAGTTCACCCACACGTCCCAGAAACATCACGGAACTGCAATTTCTCCCAGTGAGATTATTTGTTCTGTATTCACCCTCTTGTCTCATCCTTCCTCGTGGTGCCCTGTTGACTAAGCAAGGGAGAAGGAGGAATTTTTGGACTGTAAAGAGATCCAAATTGAAGATTTTGGGGTTTTTAGTCACAAGGCAGTGCTTGTAACTCCCAGTGTGGATCCACAGCTGACCACACGGAGTTGTCTCACTCTCTGTGGGCCTAGCCCTGGATTCTGCATCCCTGCCATGGTCATGGGGGCCTTGCAGTGACCTCGTTTGGCTTTGCACTGAGACCCAGAGCTTTCATATGCTAAGGAGGAGTTAATATTGGGGCTGGAGAAGAATTGGGATCAAGGATGTTGCAGCTAATGGTTAGAGACAGGATCCCAGTGAACGGCTGCTCCGGGGGCGCGGGATAATGAGCCGGGCTGCAGACGTGTTTTCATTTAACTAAGCCAAACAACAGGGAAAAAAAGCAGCAGCCTTTATTGGACTGCTGCCTTAAATTGAGCAGAAAATCAGCACCAAATGGGCATCCAGGAGCTGGAAGCCCAGGCCCTGTTGTTGACGTGTTTTCCCGTGAAGGACAATTGTTTACCTTGGCAACGTGAGGGTCGAGGCTCTGTCACTGCTCTGTGTCCTCTGGGCCTGGAGCTGGAGCACTGTCCCCTCTCTGTGCTCTATTTAAATTCATTTCTATGTCTCCTGGAGCCTTGCAGGAGTGGGAGGTAACCAACAGCCTTTTGTAACAGAAGCAGAGGTGTTGGGAAGTGAAGGAAAATTGGGAAGAGCCAACATGGAAGCATTTCCTTTGGCTGTGCCAGCACAGGTCAGTGCAGGGGATTTTGCTGCTGGGAGCGTTCAGGTTTTATTCCTGGCTCTCACTGCTGGAGGGCAAGGAACCGAGGCAGTTTAGGGCCCTGTTGTTGGAGCTCAGTTAAGGTTGGAAAAGACCTCAAAGATCATCGAGAGCAAGCTGGGCAGGGGTCTGAACCAGCCCCCTCTGTGCCTGGTGGGGACGAGGAGTCTGTCCCTCCCTGGGGCAGGATCCACCACACCCACGGCCAGCACACGCAGCAGCTTCGGAACTCCAGCAAACACTGACTCCTGCTCCTCCTGCTCCCCTCCTTGCAGCTCCGGGAAGAGCCAGATCATCCTGCTTCCAAAAATAACCTCTCCCCGCCCCCTGCCTCCACCTCCTTTGCCAGGTGCCTTCCCAGGCAGCTGGGGCAGAGCTGACAGCAGATCCCTGGTGCCAGCCGTGACACCTCCCTGGTGTTCTGTACAGACAGCCGGGAGCGTGGCCCCGGCCTTGGCCACCCTGGCTGCTGGCTGGCACCTGGGCACAGCTGGCAGAGTCCCTGCCCCAGGGGAGGAGCAGGCTCGGGGCTGCTGCTCTGCCCCTCTCCTGCCCTGGCCGTCAGGAGTGCCCAGTGGGTCACAGGTGACAGGGAAGGACAAGTCCTGCTGAAGGGAAAGGGATGCAGGGACCTGACTGTGTCGGAGGACACACATGGAAATGTTGTCCCAGGCTTTGGGATGGATGCACTTTAGAGAAATCCACCAGGAAAAGAGCCCTGGGCGTTGAGAGCCCCAGGGCAGTGTGTGAGTGACCCTGGCACTGCCCCGGGGCAGTGTGTGAGTGACCCTGGCACTGCCTTGGCTTGAATTCTGCCAGCTCAGCCCTGCCCCAGCCCTGCCCCAGCTCGTGTGCCCCGGGGCTGATCCAGGCTGCGTGGGAAAGAGGACAGGACTGTTACTGTGGTTTGTGAGAGGTCATTGCTGCTGTGTTTATTCTCCCTCCTGCTGTCCCTGCACACCGGGGTGAGCCCGGGGTTCCCCACGGGGGCTCAGGAAAGAGCTCACAGCTCCTTTCCCTCTGCTCAGCATCTCTGGTGACTCTCCGTGGTTCTTGGCCTCTCAGTGCAAATCACGGAGCTGGGTGGGGATTCCCCAGGGTTAAATTGCAGATCTGTCACCGTGGGGAACGGGAATGTGTCCTGCTGCTGCCCTGTCCCCAGGTACAGCTTGTGGTTTCACCCCTGCGCAGGCAGTGAGCAGTGCTTTGTGCCAAATGTGAGCAGAGCTGGGAAGAGTTGTTTAAGGATGGAGGGCTGGGCCTGGGAAGGATTTTATTAATGATTTGCTGTGAGCAAGAAGAGGGTCAGCTGCCTATTTCATTCATTTTTCAGCTCTGCACAATATTTCTGTTCCCACTTCCTTTTCTTCCCTTTGCTTCTTTCCCCTTTCCTGCTCTTTCCCCTCCTCCTCACATTTCTTTCTTCTCAAACTCTTTTCCCCCCACTTCCTTTTCCATTCCTAATCCCCATCTCACACACACACACATCCTTCTTCCTTTCCATTTCTCCTCCTCTTCAGTTCCTTGTCCTGGTCCCTGCCCTCCCTTCCCCACTCCCTCCCTCTCCCAGCTCCTGGGGAAGAAGACAATTTGAAGGTTTTCCGCTCGGCTCTCAGCTGAGAGGCTCCTTCCCTCAAGCCAATCAATGGGAGCCTTTCAGCCCCACTGGGGCTTGGCAAACATGAGATCAATAAGTTATTAGCACCATTCTGTCAGCTGTAATGTGGAGATTGATCGGGGCCGGGGCTCCTGCTTGCTGCCTGGCACTTCCCCAGCCTGATAAAGATGACAGATTAAGGGAATAAGAAAAAGGAATTAAGGAGTCTGGCTGTCAAAGCTGTCACGGGCTGGAGGAGCAGCATTTTTTTCAGGGGCTGAATGAGTGCAATTGGACATTTAAATGGTGCTAAGGGGGTACAGCACCACCAGCAGCTCTGCTGGAAATCGCCATCCTCGGCCTTCCCCGTGCTGAGGAAACGCTGGGAGCCTTGGGAAGGAGCAGCTGTGCTGGGTCCTGGAGGGAACCCCAGGCTTCTGAGCACCCGGGAGCCTGCAGAGGGACAGGGATGCTGTCCCTGCCTCCCTGGGTGACAGGTGACATTCCCCAGGACTGAGGGGTCTCTGTGCCAGGGGAGCAGTGCCAGCTCTCACAGCTTTTTAGCACAGAGGGAGAAATTGGGGCCAAACAAGCTTTGCCCAAGCGGTTTGTGGTCACAGAATCCCAGACTGGTTTGGGTGGGAAGGGACCTTAAAGCCCATCCGGTGCCACCCCTGCCATGGGCAGGGACACCTCCCACTGTCCCAGGCTGCTCCAAGCCCCGTCCAGCCTGGCCTTGGACTTCCAGGGACAGGGAGTTCATAACCTGTCTGTTGGAGCTGTGCTCAGGTCTCTGATTTACCAAGCTTCCCCCTTCTCCTCCTGGAACCTGCTCCTTTCCAGGCAGGAAAATGCATCTCCACAAGGCCTGGACTTCCAGCCTGTTCTCCCAGCTGCATTCTTTAAATCTTTTCTGAAAGAAAGTTGGGATTCACAAGTTTGTGATTGCTAAAAAGCCTCTCTGCAGCATATAAAATTAATTCAGATCTCTCTCTTAAGTGCAGTATATCCTTTCCATGAGCGTTTTTCATACTATGAATATTTACCACCTTTGCGTGGCTTTGGTGCATGCTGTAAAAATGAATTTTGTAAGAACCTGGGAGCCAGAGGGATGTTGGAGCACCTTCCCTAATAAACAGCCTCGTTCCAGACAGGCAGCAGGATGGCTCCAGCATCTCCTGCACCTCCCTCTGCTTCACTCCTTGGGATCTGAAATATTGGCCATTCCTTTCAGGTGCTTTGCTCCAGCTGGGGAGATGGAGCGTGAGGAGGTGGGAAGCAGCAGGATACTGTGGATGGTGGGAGGAGAGGCAGATGGTCCTGTGGAGCTGAGGAAGGGGATCCAGGCTGCTTCCCCTGCCCAGGAAAGGCTGGTTGGTGTGTTATCCACTGGGAATCCTGCTCAGCCCCCTCTTGCCCGTGTGCTGTGGTTAACTGGCATTTGGGGAAGGGTCGGTGACACCGAGCTAGCCTTTGGGGTGCTGCTGTGCCATGCACTGGGATCAGAGTGCTGATGGGCACTGGCTCTTGCTGGAGCCCTCCTCTGCTGCTGAGAGCGGTGACTGCACAGCCGGGCTGAGCCAGAGGCCTCTAAGAGTGAGCAAAAAGAGATAACTCTGGTTATTCCATAGTGCATCCTCCTTGCTTTGCAGTGAGGGCCCATTCCTGTGTCCCATCCCTGCCTCCCCTTTGTTTCCTGTTTTTCTTTGTTTCCAGGAGTCTTTCGTCCCAGGGAGCTCCAAGGGTGATGCCTGGGGAGGGTTCACAGACACCCCGGGCTGTGCTGGGGACAGTCCTGAGCCAGCAGTGCCAGCCTGCCCTGCTGCCCGTGCTGTGTGTGCTGTCAGGCTGCTCCTGCAGGGAGCACTCCCAGTCGGAATCTGACTGACACCGGCAGACAGATAAAGGTGTGGGGACAGCAGGAGCAGCGAGATAACCCAGGGCAGTCACTGGGGCTGGAGCCTGCTCCTGCCATGTCCCTGACACCATTACCTGACCTGCTGGGAGGGGGATGCTGCCTTTATTTTGCAGCTGCTTTGGCATTCCCCGTGCATTCCCCAGCAATATTCCCTGTCCCCTCCTTCCTGGAGCTCTCCCTGCCCTGGGAGCTGCCCTGCTCTAGTATTGTTCCAGGATCCCAAATCCCAGAAGCTGACTGCTTCCCTGCCCCCAGCTTCCCCAATAATTTTTTTTTTCCCCATTCTTGTTGCCCTCAGTTAAATTATGGCCCGTTATTCCCATGACCTTGTGCTTCCCTCTGCCTTTGTTCCATGGATTCCTGCTGGCAAGGGCCGGTGCCGATGGATCCCCCTCTCCCGCCAGCCTTTGTTGGGAGCAGCTCTGGGCCTGCTGAGCCCCAGCAAGCTGAGGCAGCTCCTCACAGAAGCCCATGGCTGGGAGGGGGAGTCCCCAGGGTGTCCCCAAACCTGCTGTGTTGGACACAGGGACAGGAGGAGCGGCCGGGATGGAGTTCTGGGCTTGGCCGAGCAGAGCAGCTCCTCTGGTGAGAGCCTGTCCGTGCCAAAGGAAAAGGGGAAGGTGCTGCCAAGACATCTCAGATTGACCAGTGGGGATTGTCATCCTCAGGGCTGGAGTTAAGAGCAAGGGAGGATGTTTTCCCTCTCTTAAAATAACGGGAAAGGAGGTGGAAGAGGGGCTCTGGTCTCGCTGGATGTTGGCTGGCCGAGCCTGGGTGGTTTCCGTGGAAGTTGGCTCCGTTCTCTGTTTATTCAGGACTTCGTGGTCCAAGAAGCTTTCAGAGCAGACCCAGTGCTGTGCATGGGGAGCGTGAGATAGGTCTCGATCCTTCCCATTGTGCTGGAGCAGGAGCACGGTGCAGGAGAATTTGGTGCAGTCCCTCAGCCGAAACTGGGGCCCTTTGTAGCCCATTCAGCAGCGCTGGGAGGGCAAAAACCTTGTGAGCAGCTCATTAATCTCCCTTCTGCAGGTGACCCCTGTGCTCAGCTCTCACCGTGAGTGTCCTTGGTGCAGATTTCTGTGAAGGGTGGGGATAAAGCCCCTCTGTCTTTGGGGAAGCCTAGGGATAGGTTTTCTAATCTCCCCAGACTTAGGCTCCCAAGTCCTCTCCTCAAAGCTGATCAGGAGGCTTGGGGTTCTTAGCTGTGTTGGTGAGGATGACTCTTAAGCCGGGCAGCTCTGCTGAGTGCGGGGAGGCTGAGGATTAGAGCAGGGCAGGAGACAAAATAACCCCCCCAGCCTGGCTGCCACACCAGCTGGTTTATGGGGCCGTGCCCACGTCCTTTCTCCTGCTGCTGCAAAGCCTGGGGTGATCCCTGTGCTGGGGACAGAAGGGCTGTCCTGCTCCAGCTGCTTCCCAGCCCTGTCTCCATGCCCCACTGCAGGAGTGCAGCAGGTGAGTGCTGGGCTTCCCACGGAAGAGGGGAGGAAAGAGTCCACTCTGATTTCTACAGCGTTGGGGAAAATGTTCGACTTTGTCCCCAAATCCTCCCTCCGGGTCATTTCCTGTCCTGCCTTGCCAGGCCAGCAGGAGCCTGGGATGTGATGTGGGATCTGGGGACCTGTGTGGGAGACCCGGGTGAGGGGGTTTGTGCTGCACTGGTGGCAGTGGGTGATCAGCTTGCTTGGGGCTTCCCCCAGCCCCCCTTCCTGGTGGTACTGCCTGGCCTGGCTTCATAACCCTACAGTTCCACTGATAATGTCTTTCATTTTCAGCTGTAATATTAAAAACTGCCCTGATTTGGCTTCCTTTCAACTGCAGCGCTTTGTAAGAAGGCAGGAGAGAGAAGGCAAAAGCAGGGATTTGGGGAACAAAACCCCAGCCATCCCTCCCCATCCTTTCAGGTGGATGTTGCCTTTTGCAGGTGCATGGGCTGAGCAAAATCTGTCCTGGGGCTTTGTGGTCGATGAGCAGCAAGGCACTAAATGCACAACCTGTGTCTGGGAGGGTGCTGAGACATCCAGGAGCTGCTCTGCCAGCTCATTTGCAAAACATATTTGGTTTTGCTGCTGCTGCTGCTGCAAAGTCAGGGGGAGATGGACTGTGGCTGCTCCCATCTCGGTGTCCTGCTCTTTGTGTCTGGGCAGAGAGGGGTTGGATGGGTGGTAGGTGGAGATCCAGGGCTGGATTGGGAGTGCAGGGTCCTGTGGAAGGGCTGGGCAGGTGGCAGTGGGGTGGCAGAGCTGTGCACAGGGCAGAGGAGGAGAGGTTGGGTGCTGGAGCACAGACACCCCACTGAGGTTGTACCCTGGCAGCTGGGAGTTCACTGGGTAACTAAAGCAGGTGGGACCTGCCTCTGCTCTGCTTGCAGCTCAGGAAGGAAAGATGGGGTTTGACTTCTTAAAGCACTGGGCTGGGACTCAGAAAATCCGAGTTCAGTCCCGTGCTTTGCTCCTGACTCGGTACATTTGGGGTGGGTTGTTACATCTCTGTGATGATCTCTCTGCTGATCTTTATTCCCTTTTCCTTGCTTACTGTGTCTCTTGTGGGTTTAGTCCCCACACTTCTGGGGCCAGAGGCATCTCTGCCACACTGCAGGGCTTTGCCTTAACTGAAGAAATAAATAAAAAAGAGGAAATCATCAGTGACATCATTCTGTGATGTCACTGAAAAACTGCCGGGGGCAGCGCAAACCCAGAGTCAGCGCGTGGCATTTGGTGCTGTGGGACGAGGTGAACCGGAGATGCCGGGAGGATCACCCTGGGCATAAATGTGGGATCTGTCTGGAGGGAATCTGGGCTGTGTGGAATCTGGACCCCTCTCCCAGGGCAGACGTCACACCTGGGGGGCTCGGGGGCTGGTGGGGCACCGGTCGGAGGGAGCCGGTGTCAGTTCAGAGTTCCTGCGTGATCCTGGTCCTGCCCTGCCCCGGTGCAGCCGGCTGGGAGGGAGATGGGGCTGCTGACGTGCGTGGGAATGGCATGGGAATAGCTGGGAATAGCTGGGAATAGCAGGGCCCGGCGCGAGCCGGAGCGAGCGTCTGCCGGCAGATGGGCCCGGGGGTGGGAGAGGAACAGCGGGAGGGAAGCAGCGATGGGGGAACGAGGTGCCTTGGCAGAGCTGTGAAACCAAGGAATCTTCACTGCTCGCATTCCAACTGCTGTCACATGGACCCTGTGCTTCTGTCACCAGCTCTTTTCCATGGAGACTCCTCTGCCTCCAGCCCTGCTGGGCTCTGCTGCCTCCTGCCCGGGTGGGGAGGGGCGAGCGGAGCAATGGGACTTGTGTTGTTCCAAAGCCACAAATCCTGGCTGAGAGCAGTCCTGAGGAGGAGCAGGATATATGATCTTGGCCTCCAGCACTGAGGGTTTGCAGTATCAGGGTAACGTTTCCAGGAAAATCAGCATGAAGGATGGAGCATTCCAGGGGGAGGGAGCTGGTGGCTCTGGTTGTGCTCCCTGGCCAGGTACCTGCGAGCTTGGGAAGCTGAGAGTGGCTGTGGAGGAGTTATGTAAGGGGTAAACTGAGGCAGGAGGAGTGAGAAAATGCCGATTGTGTGGACAGGCTGACTCGGCATCTGGGATGTGAAGTGCTGAGAGAGCTCCAGCGCTGTCCCCAGTGCTCCCGTCCTTCCCTGGCTCTTCCCAATTCCCTCTGTTTTGTTGTGTTTCCTTGGCTCTGGGTTCTGCACGGTCACAAGCCTCTGCATCGTCTCCGAGTGCCAGTTTTGCTGAGGGATTTGGTGACAGGGTCGTGGCAAGCTGAGTTTGGAGGCAGCTTGGGCTCTTCAAAGCCTTGAAATGCCACTTGGAACTTCGCAGAGCTGCCGGATTGCTCCTTGGGCAGAGGCACCTGCTGGGGCTGCTCTGCTCAGCCCTGTGCTCTGATCCCCTGATAAATCCCTGCCACGGCAGCAACCTGGGCTGCTCAGCTGCATTCCAAGTGATGGGGAGTGATCCTGAGTGCAGGGGACAGTTGCTTGGCTGGAAATGTCCCCTGGAACAGCGATAATGTTGTTGTTGTTATAAATAGGACCGAGGGGGTTTGTAACCTTCCTTAACCCCCACGTTCCGGGCAGATTGCAGCAGCCTGGCTGTGTTGGGGCTCACAGGCAGATCCAATCCATTCTCACTCAAATATGCTGCTTGTTTGTGAGATTTTTTTTATTTTTCTTCTTTCTTTTGAGATGCTGCATCTTTAACAAGCCCTTGATAGATGAGAATTTGATGCTTGCAGTGACAAACAGGCTCTTCCTTCCTGCCCATATGCACCATCATGCTTTCAGTTTCCCCAGCGTTATTAGGGGAGGATATTGATTCGAAATCTGCTCGGGGACGCTGTAATTGTGTATTAGAGATTTGGTGTTGGTTTGGAGGGCTGCAGTAATGCAAAAGGCTTGAGTGTTTCCGTGCAATCCAGAGGGGGAAGATTGCTGAGGACCTTGAGGTTTTGAAGGAGGAGGGGGGAGGGAGGGGGAGAGACTGAGAGAGAGACAGAGACAGAGAGAGACAGAGATACTGTGGTAGGAAGATTCAGAGATCTGTTGTGCTTTTTTTTTTTCCTGTGTTGTTTTTTTCCTTCCCTTCCTCTCCCCCAGTTGCTTTGCATCAGGGCATGAAAGGAGTGGAAACACCGGGGGGACAAAAGGCACCAGAGCAAATGATGAAACTCAGTAAGGAAATCAACTGGATTCAGAATTTATGGCTTGAAAACGTTGCATTGATCAGTGTATGAATAGTCATTATGTGCTTTTGGGCTGCGTGATTAGGAAAGCAGATCAAGGCTCTCAAGATGATGATTTTTCTTACTTTCATTTTTTTTCCTCTCTCTGCTTGTAATATCTCTGTGTGTGTGTGTGTCTGTGTGTGAGAGAGAGAGCAGCAAAATACCAAAGTCTCTCTGGTCGCTCGTGCACAGAGGAAAGTGCAGCCTTCTCTGACACTCAGCTTTCTCATCTCTCTCCTAGATGAAATTTTAGGCAAGAGAAGAGTATGTTCTCCCAACAGCAGCAGTGAGTGTCCTTTAGAGAGCAAGAAAGCCCGAAGTGAGTCCCCAAAGGGTAAGTGCTGCTTCTCCCTCCCCCACCCCCTTCCCTTTCTTCTCCTTTCCCGTGAGTGGAACTTAATTGAAATTAAGGAGGGAGGGCTGTGGGGTGGGAGCTGTGTCTGGCACGGGGGGTGCAGGAGGAGGCGACCAGGGCTCTGTTTTTCCTTTATCTCCTCGGAGGGAGCCTTGCAGGGCGAGAAAGGGGATTGCCTCTTAATTACAGTAATTGCTTGATGATTAAAAAAAAGCAGGCTGCAGCCTTTGAGGTGGATTTTAGGGGTGTTCCTACTTTTTCAGGCAGAATGTCTTGATTACATGTTTAATATAAAAGGTACACACGGGCTGATCGTGCTGGCATCTGCTCCTTTAAAGGGAAAAAAGGAGCCTGTCAGGGAGAATGGGGCTGCTGAGTTTTCTCTTATGCATTTATGGCAGCGTTCCTATAGAGATGGAATCTGCAGAAGGTTTCTCTATTTAGGGTTTGGTTTGTTGTTGTTTTTTGGGGTTTTTATCTCTTGATTTGCCTTCCAGTTCTTTCCTATAAACACGATTTTTAAACTTTCTTTACGACTGGCAAAGTGGGATGGGTAATGGAGCCTGCAGTTAATGAGTTTGTCTCCAGGTTGAGTAAATGAGGTTTTGCAGGCCGTTTACTTAAAGGCTTTGTTGTTAATATCAGACTAATTAGCTGTCAGTAATACCCACCTCCATCCCTGTGCCTAAACCTGCACTCTCTGGGCGTTAAAAAACCCAAAGCAGTGCAGCTATGTGAAGCTGGATCCTGCTGCCTGGGTTTGGAGTCCAGCTGAGACTCCTCCAGGGGTGGATTCCCAATAACCCATCCAGGGAATCTCAAAGGGCACTTCTTGCAGCAGTTTGTCCTGAAGCCTTCTTAAACCACGTACTTCATATTCTGCTCTATAAAGGTCCATTGTGGGGACCTGTCCTGCAGCCTGATGTCACAGAATGTTCCTGTTCCTTCCCTCCTTGTGCCCAAATCATGATCTGAAGGCAGAATTCTCTGAGAGGATGTTGAGTGCTGGTGTCACTATAGAAAATACTAAATCCTCTCTGGTGTAACCCTCTCCTGCCTGTTAACTCTTCTAGAACAGCAGAAGTGCCTCAGATTTTACTGGGAACCCTTTGAACTGCTCCTCTTTATCTGTTTTCCTTGATTGTTCCCCATCTGCTCTATTCCTGTTATCCCTGGAATGTTTCTGGTGGCTGTGCAGGTGAGTTCCAGATGATGCTTCCCCAGGTTCATAAACAGATTTGTTCCATCAGACAGGAGGCTCCTGGGACCCATTTTCTATTTTGCTGTTCCTGCTGAGGTTGTGCCCCTTGTAATTCCATGTTCGTGCTTGGGAGCTGAGTCCAGGGAACAGAACCTGTGTGGGCTGGCTGGGAAGGGGCTGAACTTTAACCAAGCCGTGTGAAACCAAGGGATTGCCTTTGGATTCATCCTCAAAAAGTGCCTGAGCTGGCACAGATGGATGTTTTTGGCATGGGAGCATCAGGGTCAAGTGATCTTGTTCTGTTCCTTTCCTTTGGCCCTCCCACCTTTTTTGTGGGCTCAGGGCAGGGTGAGGAGCCCTTGGCTTTGCAGGAAGGACTCAGGATCTAAATCCTGCTCCTTAGATCCCAAAGTTTCAGGGATTCCCCCAGCTTTTTAACAGAGGGGTTCCCAGGAAGCCCCGAATAAAGCAAAGTTCTGTTTTCTACTCCCACTTGGAGGTGAGACAGAATGGAAATTCGGAGCTGGGCTTTTTGCTGATCTCGCAGTGTTTTTTGTTAGATCCTTGGGGAGCCCCTGTTCCCTCCAGAGCTGTGCAGGAATTCCAGCCCAGGCTGTGCTGAAACTGGAATTGGAATAGCGAGGGGCTGAAGTTTTTGGGGCTGTTATCTCCCCACCCCAGTGTGAAAAGGGGGTCACAGGAGGGGCTGCACCCACGGTTTGTGTCCTAACCCCCAGCAGTGACACCCCTCAGGCTGAGCACTCCCATCCTGCTGTGAGTCGAGCAGCACTCCTGTGGCATGGATTCCATGGGGAAAACAATCCCTGTGTTCCCAGCTCTGCCTGGAAACAGAAGGATCCACCTTGTGTGGCAAACCAAGGCCACACAATGGGATGGCCCCTAATGGATACTCACCTGGGATTTGGGAACTGCTGCTGTGGGGCAGAGCTGGACAGTGTGGGGCTTTGGCTGGGAGCCAGAGTGCAGTTTGGGATTTGGGAATGGGAAGGGAAGCAAGCACTGGTTGGATTCAGGATCCCATCAGCCCCTTGCTGTCCTGCTGGAGGAGCCAGGGCTGCAGCGTCTCCGGGGACCTTTCCCTGCAGTCAGTGGTCCCGTGCCTCGTGCAGGTGCTGCTCCTGCACCTCCTGCACCTCCTGCATCCCGGGGGTGGTGATGGGCTCCAGGCAGGATCTGCCCTCTTCAACTGGAAACCCAAACTATGCTCACTATAACACCCTCTCCATCCCACGCTGACCCTGGGAGCAGCTCTGGCTCGGGCACAGCTGGGCTGGCTCTGGAAGAGCCTTGGAAGAGGAGCGGTGACCCCGTGGCTCAGCTTGCGCTGCCGTGGCCGCTCCTGACAGGGCGAGGGGAGCAGAGGCGGCCAAGGAAATCACTGCCGCTCCTGGGCTGAGCGAAAAAACACCTGTAGGGCTGGAAACCCTTCCAGAGGGAAGCAGCCTCCTTCCCTTCCCTGCCCCCTCCACAGAGCTCGCTCCAGAGATCAAAAGGGAGCCGTGTCTCGGAGGAAACGGGGCTGCGCTGCCGCTGTCAAACAGAGCAGAACGTTCCCGGTCTCCTGTGGAAATGGGAGCGCCTCGGAGCCAGGGCTGTGCTGGCAGGGCACGGGGGACACAATTCCCCAGTGAAACCCTCGCTCCTGCGTGGCTGGAGATCTCCCTCCCCACTGCCTGGAGACTGAAATGAGGCTGGAGGACGGCGGGAAGGGAAAATAGGGAAGAGCGTTTCGGTTCCCGTTTGAGCTGCTGAAAAGCACGTCTGGTAGGAGCCTTGGGGAGACTGGAAAGCAGGCTGGATGGAGTGCTGGAAAACACACATAGGGAACGATATTGGGCTCACCCCCTGGGGAGGTGGATGAGCTCACAGGCTGCTCCTGCTGCCATCCTGCTTTCTGTGCTGTTGTGGCCCTTTTAAACCAAAACAACACCTCACTGCATCTCTGCTTAACCAAGGAGCCCAGAACTGGAGCTGGACTGCAGCTGAGCAATTCAGATCCAGCCTCTGTCCATTTGTCCCTCTCGTTTGGGGGACATCCATATGCTGGTGGCTTTGGCAGCTGTCCAATTAGGCCGAGGGAAGAAACGAAGTTTTGGCCCCGTTCTTGCTGACAGCACCACTGCCCCCTAAACCCAGGCTGCTGAACATGGGGGAGTGGGCACAGGCAAGAGAAGACCCTAAAGCTGCTGCCCAAGCCCTGGCCTTGGGTCTGGGGTGAGATGGGTTTGCTGCAGGTCCTTGAGCTCTGACTGGGGTTGAAGAAAGGGAACCTTGGCCTGTGACAGGTTTGTTGTAGGACAGGAGGGCGGATGGACAGGCTGGGTGCTCCTGTCCTGTCTGGCATTGCCTGGGGAGGATGAGCCTTTGAAAATGTTGTGGAGAGGCTGTGCAGCAGCGAAATGTCCTTTGGTGGGTGCAGAACCTGAGCGCCCGAGAGCCTGAGCTCCCGTGGCACAGGGCCCTGGCAGAGGGATGGGAGCTGGGAGAGCTGGGCTCCCCGGGGCTGGGGTGCACAGGGGATGTGCTGGGTCTGCAGAGGGCCCAGCAGATGCCTGGCTTGGTTCTGCCTCCCCAGGGCTGCGCCAGAGTCCATTTCACACCTGGCGGCTGCAGGAGATTTGGCGAGATCAGTCTCCCGCATTACCCCTGGTAATGACAAAAGCAGACAGCAAAGCTCCAGCAAAGCTGGAATTACTGCTGGCTGAGTCATGTGAAATCTTCCAAGTTTTAAGCATGGAAATCCAGCCTTTCCCTGGATTCCTCCTTCCTCTTAGCCTCCCCTCGACACCCCCATTCTCCCTCCCCTCCTTGCACCTGAAATCTGCTCTGCGGCTGATCCGATAGAGTTTATGGTAATTAAGTGTTATTAAATCCCCTCCCCCCTCCCTTTTTTGCTCTAATGACACAGCTGTGGGGGGGAAAAAAAAAAAATCGGTGTTTTTCTAAATCAGGTCTGTGACTTTGCTCCTTAGACCTTTGGGTAAGAGCATCAGGAGGAACTGAAACCGTGAGCTTCTGCATCCCTGGGGGAGGTGGCAGGGGCGGAGGAGGAAGAGGAGGGAATCTTCCCTGGTGGGAAGGAGACCTGGAAGGGAATTCTGCTCTCTCCTCCCTCACTTGCTACTTCCGTGGGTGTCTTGCAGGTCTGGGGGGGGATTGAGGGAGCAGGCACAGCACGGCTGTTTCCAGAGCAGCCCCTGCCTTCGGGGTCTGGTTTTTGGGGTGGGAGACCCTGGACAGCGTGGGAACCCAGCTCCTCATCCCAGCGGGGTCGGGAGCGGCCTCTGACCCTGGTCCGTGCGCAGGGAGCCCGCGGTGCCGGGGTGCAGATGTGTGTCACTGGGGCAGCGGGCTGCGGCTGCAGGGACACACAGACTGCTGTGCTGGGGAGAGCCCTCGCTGGGCTGGAGGGCTGGCCTGAGCTGCAATCGTTCCCCTTTTGCACCGGCCTTGGGAGCCAGGGATGCCACCCTTCGGTATTGAAATGCTGTGCAGCTCAGACTCTGTTATTATTGTTGTTGTTATTATCATAATCATCATTATAATTATCATTGTTATTGTTATTATGATTATTATCATTATTCATTATTACTTATTTTCATATCATATTTTATTACTGTTATATTTTATTATTATTGTGATGATGACGATGTTTCCCTCCTGTATTTTGGGAAGAGGGTGGCTTCATTACAGCCATAAAGCTGCATCCCCCAAAGCCCGAGCCCCTGTGCTGGGCTGTGCTGTGGCTTGGGTGTCAGACACAGGCAGCACCAGTCCTGAGCTGCTGTGGCAGGGCCTCATTTCACAGCCACTCTGCCTCCCGGGCTGTTTCTGCGTGCCCCCAGACTCACCTTTCCTGACAGGAGCCCTTCTCTCACCTGCGGGACAGACCCACGGCCCCTCCCAGCACCATTTCCAGTGCCCAGTGCATCGCCCACGGCGCTGGTGCCCAGTGCCACCCCCGCAGCTCCGGAGCCAGCCCTGCAGCAGCATCACCTGCCCGGCTCCCCAGGAGCTCTGCCAGCGGCAGGAGGAGGCTGGGGGAGCAGCAGGAATCCGGGGCACACGGGAGGGTGGCCCTGTCACTCCCGAGCGCCGCGGTGGTCCCGTGGCTGCGGCGGGGGGAGCCCATCCTGCTGCTCCCTTCCCCTCTGCCCGCTCAGAGCGTGCCTGGGAGTTCCTCTCTGAGTAATGAAAAGGCTTTGCCTGTGGGAAAGATCCAAGATAAAATAGTGTTGGAGCAGCCAAGGCGGAGAGCAGTAATTACTGTGAGCTGTGCTTACAGTAAACACAAAACCCCTGTGGTTTTCTCTCCCTGACTGCCAGACTGGGATCCCTCCTGCCCCCGGAGCAGGCAGGGCCTTCCCCAGAGCACCTCCCTCCCGGGATCCGCAGTCATTCCGGGAACGTGGAGAGGGAGGGGCTGATTTGGATGGCCTCGGGGTGCTTGGCCACAGGTACAGATGGGAAACAACCTTCTCCTGAGATGTCCCTCTGAGAGTGGGCAGGTGGATGTCAGCACTGTCCCTTGGGTGCTCGAGCATCTCTCACTTCATGGTGTCCTTTGAGTGCTCAGAAAGGTGGGGCAGAGAGGTGCCTGTCTGGTCAGGTATGAGCTGAACAAAGAACTCGCATCCCTAAAGATGAAGGGCTGAGAACTTGGTGAGCTCTTCCATCCTCCCTGTCCCCTCTGAGGGTATGGAGCTTGCAGGTGATTTTGTGCTGTTGCAATGCAGTGCTCGGTGCTTTAGGGGGAAGGAAAAAAAGGTTGGTGAGGGTTTTTGTGTGCTGTGGACTTTAATGTACGTAACTTTGGAGATTCAGCACGTTGCAGGTGGTCTTGACCACGTTTGATGGTACATCTTGAGCACAAGGACAGCTGATGTAGCAGCTTGGTACATCAGGCCCAGTGGGTACAACAGAGAGCTATGAGAATTGGTGCTAATGTCCCTTTACCCCTCTTCCTCTCTATTTCTGTGCTGCCCCTGTACTTATGTTGATTTTCCACTGCATTTCTCTCTTGACAAAAAAAAGACCAAATCTTTGTGCTCCTCAGAAAACTCGCACACGCCTCTGCTGGAGGAGGCGGTGACGCAGATGACCCCGGAGGAGCACTACAGGCGCATGATGTCAGCCCTGAACGAGCACGGCACCTTCGAGGAGCAGCAGCAGCAGCGGCTCTACCAGCTGGCCAACAGCATGGCAGTGCCCAGCCACGGAGGTAGGGCTCTGCTTCCACGTGGGATGAGTCTGGGAGATGTTCCCGAGCCCTGTGTGCACTGAGGGGTTGCTGGGCTGCAGTGCTGGCTGTTTGTCAGGCCATGGATGCTCGTGGTGTGGTGTACCTGCTGCAGGGGGTCCTGCGGAGCCTTTGTCCATCTTTGTGGAGGAATCTCCCCTTGGCCGTCTGTAAGTGCTGATTCCTTCTGCAGCCATCCATAGGGATGTGCTTTTCCTTCCTGGAATGCAGCAGCAGCAGCAGTGCTCTGTGTTTTGCAGGGAAGGTGAGGGGGGTCCTTCTCTTCCCTTGTTTCAAGAGTTTGTGTCCATCTGAGTATTTGAAATCTCTGGAGCAAGAGATGGAGGCAGTGCCAGGCACTCCTGACATTTAGGGATGGGAATGGTGAGATGATGTTGCTGCCTTCTCCTGGGACTGGAGTGGTGTCCTGGAGGTCCTGCAGTCCTGGGATTTGATGAGTCCCACGCGGATTGAAGGGTTGCTGGAAGGTTTACTCAGCGTTTTGGAGGGAGCTGGCTGGATCCAGCGCGTCCTGGGCTGTGCCTAAAGGGGGCACCAGGCGGTTGCGGGATCACCTTGGATCCCCTTGGATGCAGGATCTCCACAGGTGCGGGCTCCTCACCCACTCCAGCTGCCCTCGGGCGAGCAGAACCTGCTGGCACTGGCCCAGTTTGACGCCGAGCAAAGCCGTGCCCTGTCCCGAGTCCTCTCCTCAGGGGAGGGAAATAACTCAGCTGGATCAGGCGCAGCCAGGGACGCGGCAGAGGCGGTGCTGTTCCAGAGGGCTGGAGCGTCACTGAAGGGCAGAGCCGTGCAAGGATCTGTCCCTCTGCTGCCCGAGGTGTGCAGGGCTGGCACATCCCCACCTGGCTGAGGCAGGGCAGCAGCACCAGCAGCCTCAGCAGAGCATCCAGCGAAAGCTGGAGGAGAATCTCCGGTCTCGAGTGTGAATCCCCAGGGCTCCTTGTTAGGTTAATGAAGAGGCTGTCTTCTTTTCCACTCTGTTTGATTTGATTGGCTTCTCTGGGGGCAGGAAGGCGATTGCTGTGGAGGAAGGATTTGCTTATCAGCAAAGGCCCGGCACAAACCTGCCCCAGCCCCCGCGGGGAGCGTGGCACCAGCTCTGGGTGGTGCTGGGCTGTGCCAGGCATCGCAGAGCTCCTGCACACTCAGCTCACGGCTGAGGGGCAGAGCCGTGTGCCACAGGGCTGGGGTGGCACAGGGACGTGTGGGAACGCACGCAGAGGGAGGGACGGGGTGTGACAAAAGGGTGGCACTCGCAGACAGGAGCGTGCTGAATGCTCAGATGTGATATGGGGGCTGTGCAGCCCGTGGGGAGCCCAGCAGGGCTCGGACACAGCACAGCACGTGGGGTGTGACCAGCACTGGGACAGACACTGGCCCTGGGTGGCTGCTGGACACAGGGACGTGTCCATCCCACCAGGGTGTGCTGGGGGACAGCTGGGATCACCCCTTCCCCCGAAATAACGAGAACAGCTCATTACCTTGAGAGCCTGACGTGTTTTTATGATGATGATTAAATTGTCTCATCAGCATTTGTTTGGGGGGGGTCACGCTGGGGTTTTGGGGTGGGCAGGGGGGGAGGAGGCGCCTGCACAGCCAGACTTGCTCGGGGAACACTGACAAGACAAAACTTGGTGTATTTTTGGATTGTCTCCACACCACAGGGCTCTGGTTGGGCTATAAATTATTAGTGCCAGTACAAAGCGCAGTTTATCTGCGGGCTCACATGGAGGCACCAATAACATTAATAATTTAAAAAATGTTAATAATTTAGAAATCTTTTTTTTTTAATTGCTTTTCAGCCCCCCTCCTCCACCCCCGTTCTCCCAGTGGCATTCATCCCACATTCTGAATTCAGTCTGTCTCCGTGCCTGGAACCTCCATCCGCCAGCGTCCCACTGTCAATCAATCTGATTTCCCAACTGTCAGAGTGCAGGATTGTAAATAACAGATCCTCGGGGGGGTCTGGGCAGCAGGGAAGGGGCGCAGGGGAGGGGAGGAGGGGGAAGGGGAGAGGAGAGGGGGTGTGTGCGGGGGTTGTTGCGGTCATTCAGGATCAATGCGGCTCCTGGAGCTGGCTGCACGCCAGGCTTCTAAATTACAGCCGCCGTGGCAATCAGGAGTGACCTGGGTTTTTCAGATAATTAATTTATAAACATTGGAGGTGCATGGTCTCCCTAGCTTGGCGAATTCTCTGGGCTTTTTCTGTGATCTGATGGTGTTCGGCTGTTTCTCACGGACTTGTGCAGTTCAGAATTGTCATTTTAGTATTTGTCCCCTCAGCTGGGGGTGTGGGGACAGGGGCAGGAATGTGGCCAGAAATTCGGGCACCACTGTCCCCCTTCCTGCCAGCAGTAACAGCAGCTGTGGGAATGTTCTCACCCCACCTCAGGGCTTCAGCCCTGAGCATCACCAAAATGTTTGATGCTGTGATTGATGGAGCTTGGGCTGGGCTGGGCAGGGCACATCTTGGTGCCAGCAGGGACAGGAGTGGCCGGGATTCGCAGAACCGAGGGAAAAGAGCCTGGTGGGAAAAAGGACAACAAGGAGGTGAGAAGTGTGGCACCTACAGGGTTGTGCGATGCTTCTACAGGAATGTGGCTTTACAGATCAGCTGTGGGAAGAGGTGGGTGTGCTGCTGGGTGTGAGGGCTGTGCAGGGTCAGTGTTCGAGGTGTGATGCTGCCCAGGGTGTGCTCGCTCAGATAAATCTGCCTCTGCTCCTCTCCCCAGCTGTGTTTTGGTTTCCTTTGGTTTCCTCTGGCAGGCTGCAGGGTGAAGGAGGTTTTCTCTGTGGGGATATTTCCTGTGCACCACGTGAACGGCAGCAGAGGCTCTGGGGTGGGGTGTGAGCTGTGTGGGGGGGGATTTCATACAGATCCGGGGACTGAGGGACTCCTGGTGCTTAGCTGGAAGAGAGCAGCTCCCTGGAAAAGCCTCAGTGCGCCTGGCACAGGTGTCCATGTCACCTGTTGTTCCCTGAGGCCAGGGCAGGGGCACACGGGCTGTACCTGCATCACCTCCCCTCCTTGGCTGTGCTTGAGGTGGTTCCGGCCTCGCCTGCTCTGTCCATCGCAGGGCACTGTGTGGGCAGCTGGTCTGCACTGACCCCCCGAAGGGACCGCAGGGGTGTCACTGCACGGGGGTGTCACTGCACGGGTGTGTCACTGCAGGGGTGTCACTGCAGGGGTGTGTCACTGCATGGGGTGTGTCACTGCAGGGGTGTGTCACTGCAGGGGTGTCACTGCAGGGGTTTCACTGCACGGGGGTGTCACTGCAGGGGGGTCAGGGCAGGGGCGTCACTGCACGGGGGTCACTGCACAGGGGTGTCACTGCAGGGGTGTCACTGCACAGGGGTGTCACTGCAGGGGTGTCACTGCAGGTGTGTCACTGCACGGGTGTCACTGCACGGGTGTGTCACTACACGGGTGTCACTGCAGGGGTGTGTCACTGCAGGGGTGTCACTGGCAGGGTGACACAGGTCACAGGTGCCAGTGCAGTGCAGGGTGAATGAGGGGTGCATTTCCTTGTGACCCGCGGCTGTCTCCTGGCAGTGCCGTGCCTCAGGCTGGGAGCAGGGGCCCCTTGCTGTACCCCATCCTCAGCTGCTCCGGGCCCAGCCCTTCCCTGTCCTTGTTGTGCCAGGCGGGTGCAGCCCTGCAGAGCCCCCGACGGGGTCCCCGGCACAGCCCCGATAAGCTCGGGCACAGCCCGGATAAGCTCGGCGGAGGGGACACGGCGGGACCGGGGCAGGTGCCAGCGCGGCTCCGCTCGGGACCGACCGGGAGAGGGAGTTTGGGGAATGCCTCCCTCTCCTTCTGCTCTCCTCGCATCCATCCATCCCTCCTTGCATCCTTCCCTCCCTTTTTTCCGCTCCTTCCCTCCCTCCTTCCCTC
>VZRS01010092.1:284-87400 GCA_013398055.1 Ifrita kowaldi | reverse complement strand
TCCCGTGGGAGGGACCTCACAGTCTCACAGGGGGAGGACTCCTCTCCCGGAGCAATGGAAGAAAACCTCGGGTGACGAACTGACCAAACCCCCACGCCCCTGTCTCCCTGTGCTGTCTGTGGGAAGGAGGGAGGGCTTGGGGGAAGAAAACATGTTTTGAGGGCTTATTTTTACTTCTCATTATCCTCCTCTGATTTTTGTTTGTAATAAATTCACTTTGTATCTCTAAGTTGAGTCTGTTCTGCCCTTGGAGTGTTTTCTCCGGACCTTATTTCAACTCATTAACTCTTTGTTAATTTTTTTTCCCTCCTCTGCCCATCTGTGGCAGGGGAGGGTGAGTGAGTGGCTTTCGTGGGTGCCTCCTGTTTGGCCAGTGTCAAACCACGACGCACATATAAAGCCACTTCTAATAATCTTTTTAGAAAGCAATTACTGTTTCTCACTGAGGTTTTTGCAATCAGCCAACTCTATGCAGAGAGCAGGTTCTTTGCCATCAACTTCAGCTTTCAGTTTTAGCATTTCTGCCACGTGAGCTCAGAAGAGACAGCTGCAGGAGAATTCCAAAGCCTGCACATACAAATGCTGTGCAGACAGACAGGAAGGATGGTTTTGGAAGCTTGTGCTTGTCCCAAAGCTTTCTTCCTTTCATCTGGAAAGGTCACAAGCTGCTGCCCCCTGTCATGACAGTTTTAACGGGTCTCACAACTTGCTCGAAAACTGAATTCTTGGGTGAGAGTGAGAGTTTTTAGGAGAGCTTTCACAGACAAACTAAAGATCATGTTGCAGTCCTGGATTGCAACGAGGTCATTTTTCTGACCCCCATGGTTAGGTTGGTTTTAGGACTGAAGCCTCTGTAACATAGAAACTTGTTACAAACCTTCACTTACCCACAAAGGAAGCAGAGGCTTAGTTTAGTGAGCCAGCACACTACACCAGAGCCCAAAGCTCCTTGTATTTACTCCTCCCTCCAGCCACACAGCAATCACAGGCACTTTCCTTATGAGCTTTAGCTCATCCATTTCTAATGCTGGTTCAATGACCTCTAGAGGAACTGTGTGAGAGATAACCAGCTTTTATTCTTAGCTGCTAATGTGATGTGCAACCCAACAATTGTCCTTCTCTTAGGAGAAGGATCAGGCCTTAGGAGCAGGTAGGATCAGGTCTTAGAGAAGCTTACAGCAATCAGAAGATTAGCTGCTTTAACCAGAGAAGGGCTGTTTACTGACATGAGGCCTGAATACAGCTGTGCAGTGGGTACAGAGAGCTCATGGACCTTGCAGAAGGAGCCAGATGCTTCACAGCTTTCCCCATGTGCATCACAGGGTCGGCCTTCCTCTTACAGAAAGCATTATGAGCCTTGTTGCACCGGTGAAACAGAAAGAACAAGGGAGGGAAAAACCTGCGGCCCCTTGGGCCACAGCTTTAGCAAGCTACAACCGTCTCACTGGGATAGACAATTCACACTCAGAAGCCAGCAGCCTCTCTGTAACACTGACTTCACACCACTGTAAACTCCAGTGAATCAGGCCCCACAGGTAAGCAACATAGAGGACTAAGGGAGGGCAGTGATAGAGTGGGAAAGCAAAATTCTCTCAATTTTACACTCGGTCACCCGGCGTTATCTAGAGACAAGGGGAAATCTCATTCCGTGTAATTCACTTACCCACAGCACTCAGAAGGGAAATCATTGCAATGCTGTTTGTGAGAAGGGTGAGAAACATGCTTTTCTAGCAGCAGCAAAGGACACCATGGTGTCCCAGCATAATCACATCTCTAAAGCTATTAGGAGCCCCGAGGAGCAAAGAAAAGAAGCACCAGAGAATCCAAAATGTACTTCCCAAAGGAGTCCCTTTCCACTTTACCAGCTACATCCTGATCTTACTGTCTAACAGTTCTTAAAAACGTCCCACCTGCTTGCAGGAGAATGCTTTTGTACTCTTACTTGAACTGCAGTTGGACAGAACTAAGGACACAAGCCTTCAGGTCAGGCTACTACCTCCTCCATGGGGTAGGCCGAGAGAAAGTCTATTTGCACCTTGCAGACACTCCTCCCTGATTAAATTGTCAGCACCTGCTCCACGTTTATCCATTTTTATTTTTATTTATTTTTATTTGTTCCAAAATTAGTTCCCTAAATCCATCATTATTTCCTAAATAAAAATAAATGTTTTTCGGAATGGAAATAGAGGAGGCAGCATCTGAAAAATACTCTCCAGTACCATTACTGGGTGAGAATAATGTTATGTCCCCTTCCAAAAAATAAATAGATGAATGAGTACAGAGGGAACTGAAAGGCCTGAATTACACAAAAGGCAAACTTTTTTATTGCTTGCTCACACAATGCTGAACAATAAAACATACTACTTGTTAAATAATGCAAATGCTTCCTATAATCTCATATGCATGTATGTGCAGCAGTTTTAGGTTTCTGTGTAAACAGAACAATTTGTGATCACATTTCAAAAAGAATGTGCTGCAGTGTGCACGTGAAAGCATAGACACACGCACGAAGCAAAATGCGTAAGGAAATCATTCACAGGACACATTCATTGTAAGAGTTTGGGAAGTAACACCACTGTCACAGCCATGCAGGCAGTTCTGCAGCCCCTCTGAGCCTCTGCAGCTCCAGGGTCCAAGGCGTGCGCAGAAAGGGAGGCAGTTACTGTACTGGGACTTCGGATGCTTTCACTTTGAGACTCAGGCTTACCAAAACAGTGGAGTGGAGGATTAAAACTTTAGAAGCTCATCTGAACAAGAATGAAGAACAGTCCCATGCAAAAAAAAAAAGACCCAACTGAAATAGAAAAAGCCTGAGATAACACAAAAGCTTGAGGAAGGCAAACAAAGTAGAAGCAGAAAAAGATCTCAGCCTATAAATATTGCCTTCATGCCTAAAAAGTTTGCTTTGCTTCTCCAGCCCTCCCCACCCAATGGGTAGCTGGTCTGTCTACCCGGAGTGGATTAATTCTGCAGTAGCTAATCTGTGGTGGCCACCCAAATGCACACTCTCACCTCAGTTTCAAGACCTACAACGAGATAAGTGCAAGCACA
This sequence comes from Ifrita kowaldi, assembly GCA_013398055.1. NCBI lineage: Eukaryota > Metazoa > Chordata > Aves > Passeriformes > Cinclosomatidae > Ifrita > Ifrita kowaldi. The sequence goes on along the minus strand of VZRS01010092.1, from coordinate 84,349 downwards.
AAAAAGAGCTGCCACAGAGCATTTAGGGCATAGTAAATCCATGGTGTAGCTTACCACACTGTCATTGATTTCTGTGGATGGACTTCATAGCCTGCTCAACTAGATGCAAGAATTAAAAATATAAGAAGATGCTTGCTTAGACAGCCAACTTAGGAATTTTTCTTGTTCATGGTATGTTTTGGGTTTCCAAGGCATCTCTCTGCCTACAGAGCCACAGTCATTCTGTGAGGCAGAGCCATGTAGATGTCACAGACGACACATGTTTTGATCTCTTCAACCAAGATCTTCTTAGGGTTTTTTTTTTCTCTATTTTAACATAAAATAGAAACATTTTAGATTGAAAGGGCATGGAGAAGTCAAAAAATCACTAGTTTAGTTATATTGTTTGAAGGAGGGAAGTGCAGCAAATAAACAAATGACAGATAGGGAACAATGGGAATTAGCTTTAAAACTCCACAACTTTCTAGATTTGGTTATCTGAGATACCTTTTGTTTATTTCAATAGTTCATTTGTGTCTGAACTGCTTGTCTTGTGTGAATAAAATCTTCACCTTGGGGATCTACTACTACAGATTTTTTGCAGAGTGAGTGGTATTCTCAAAACACCTTAACATTAAGTCAGTTCTGTTTCCCCCTGAAGTCAAGAAGTGGCATTTTATCATCAATGGCAATGAAAAGAAAATAAAGCTGATCTAGAGTGCTTCACCTTCCCACACATAATTTTCCTCTTCTGATGGCTTGTACCTGTGTGCATGCATGTACTGAACACACTGAGGTGCTTAGGAATTTGGGACATAAAACTAACATTGGTGGTTCAGGTCCCTATTGCAAATACACTTCAAGAAGAAAAAAATACAAGAATTTTACATAAACCAAAAAGAAATTAAGAATTTTTGTTCAGAACTACAGAAAGCATCTCCATATAAAAAGCTAAAGTAACAATAGTCTGATCCAAAACAGACTAGCTGAGGATAAGAGGACAACATAAAACCAGAAGACATTTAGTCTGAACCAAGGTAGACTTGCCTTCACAGAAATTTCTAAGCTAGCATTTTTTCATGAGGGAATAAAACAAATACAGGTCTGTCCAATTTGACAGTTGCAGCTAACAGAGTGACACAACATTTATTATCTGTAGGTACAATTCTGAATCACAAAACAAGCCATTCTAGTGTGCAGGAGCCTCAGAGTTGCTTTAAACTGTGCTGACTGCTTCCAGAGGAGATACAACGCCCAGCAGCACGAAATAAAGGAATATTATGAATGATGGTAAAGTCTGAGCAAGCCAGTATGGAAAAGGGAAATGATGTGTCCATAAGTCTAAATTAGATCCCAGTTTTTTTCTACTTCCAGTAATGAGCAGGACATTTGGTCCTGTCAGACTTGAGTGGACGGACTGGTACTGGGGTACAAAGATTTTTAATTGCTGCATTTCTGTGCCTGGCACGGTGGAGGAGAGGTAAGGGACAGGATAAAGCAGTTTATGTGCTTGAGCCTGAGAAGCAGGAACACAGTTTGGCTGCAGTGCGTTCCTGCTCCAATCCCCCATGGCTCTGCTTGTACAGGCAGCATTCCTGAGGGGATGGTTACCTCTCACTATAAGCTCTCATTAAGCTGCCTGAGCAGGGCTGGGGGCTGCGGTGTGACTGAGAGTTGCACTTGTCATCAACATGGATGCAGGACAAGGAAAAGCCCTTGACACTGTGTCCACAGGGGTCTGAGGCAGAGGATACCCAGCCCTACCATTCTGAGAGGCACTTCTGTGTTAGCAGTGGCTCTGTGTCTGCAGCAGTGACCAAGCTGAGCCACAGCCCCCGCTCTTGTTTGACAACGTGTCCTTCTGGTACAAGCTCTGCATTGGAATAGGGCACCTTCGAGGCAAAGGGGACGAGCTGCACACACATCTCATCTTGCTCACTGGAGATCTAAGCCCAGGAATGAGAGTGGGGAAAAGCAGGGAGCATGTCCTGAATTTCCAAAAGGAAAACCCAAGCACCCTGGTGTCCGGTGAGCCATGGTCAGCAGTGCAGAGCATTGGGATGTGTTGTTAGGTGGTGGGATAAAAGGGGGGGAAAGGGCCAAAGAGACATTTGCTGATGGGCATGAGTATGCTGTGAGGCCACTGCCTGCGTCTCTCCCTCCCTCTGATCATGCAATATTCAGTCAGCTTCCTTTCCCCTTCTCTCTGTGGGGATGTTGGGCTATGCCGGCAGCAGCATGACCACCACTGCAGGCTGTCTTACACGGAAGTGAGACAAAAACTGGGATGACTGGGAAAAGGCCAAACTTGGAGAGCATCCTTTTTTTTGAAGGACAAAGTATCATCTTCAGCTTTGGGACTCCTGGAGCATCTTTCCTCCCTGGCCTTGTGCCAGGGTCATCCCCAGGGCTTCTTTCCTGGTGTGTCACTCGTGCTGGGTGCAGACCATGGGTGTGCAATGTTGCACTGGTCATCTCTGCCAGCACCACTGGAATTGTTCAGAGTTTTCCTTCAGCTGCCTGAGGCCGCAGGCAGCAGTTGTCTGAAAGGGCATAGCTCTCACCTCGTTGGTGCCACATCTTTAGGGAGAAAGGCAGATAGAGGTTTTTCTTGGGAATGCCAACGCATAGGCTTTATCCTCAGCACAGCAAAGGCAGAGGCCTCTTGTTTTGTAGTGGACCAAAGCTATTGGAGCTGGACTGATGCTTTTGCCTGGGGTCACCGAGGCACAGTGAAAGTGCTGTATTTTCATTGCTTTCCTTTTTGGCATGCTCACGGGCATTATTACAATGAGGTTTTAAAAATCCTTTTACAAAGCTATTTTTGACTCTGTGTGTGTGTGTGCATGAGTGTGTAGCCACACAAACTTAAACTTAGGGCTGCTCATCCTCTCCCATTTCCTCCTCCCCATGGCATCTGTTTTCCCTCTTACCAAGGCAGGAAGATATTAATTTTTTGCTCTGCTAGTCAGAAGATTAGAAATATTAAGATGTATGCAGCATAACAGTGTTTATTTAGTTTGGTGTGGGTTTTTTTTTTTTATCTGAAGGCCAGAGAACTTAATTTAATTGGTGGGAAGATAAAATAGGGCTGCATTTACAAACAGGTTATCTTTCTACTGTCAACTCATCTCCCCTGCTCTGTCAATTGGTTGAATTTAATTGTTCCAGGCCTCCTAGTTTTATTAAGCTCTTCCTCTACTCTCATTTCTGATTACCCTGCTCCTGCATAATATATTCTCTTTGCAGGTGACTGCAGGACTGTAGGAAAGCCTTGAAGGAGTGCATGATTTAAAAAAAAGACATCCTAAGCAAATCTAGAAAAGCCCAAAGCCAAACACTTGCATGTACTATACTAATATATTGCTTAGAAGGTATAGCAGACTCTCCATCAGCAGCTATCCTGTCTTGACACTGGTTATTTTTCCAGGAGCTGCATACAATTTTAATTGTTTGAGGGGAGAGGTAACAGGACTTAAAGCTGCCTGCTCCTGAACATGGCTCATGGCTAGATGAGGTGGACCATTCTGGCTCTGATTAAGTGATGCTGTGGATAGAAAAGTGTGAGCAAGACATAAACAGTTGGTTTTCCAGCAAAAAAAACCAAACCAAACCATAGATGACAGCTATGCCAAAACCTCTTGTTAGTCTAAATTCCCTTGTGTATTTCATACTGCATTGTTTTTGCATGTCCTGGTTTTGGTAGCTGAGGGCGCTACAGGGGTGGCTTCTGCGAGAAGCTGCTGGAAGTTTCTTCCATGTCCAACAGAGCCAATTCCTGGCAGCTCCAACAATGGACGTGCCACTGGCCAAACCTGGGCCAATTAGAAATGATGGTAATGCCTATGTGATAACAGATTTGAGAAAAAAGAAAAACAAAAATTTGTGGTGCAGTTGTAATTTCAGCCAGAGAAGAGCAGAGTGAGAACATGTGAGAAGAACAACTCTGTAGACACCAAGGTCAGTGGAGGAGGAGGGGGAGGAGGTGCTGCAGGCTTCAGAGCTGAGATTCTCCTACATCCCATGGTGCAGACCATGGTCAAGCAGCTATGCCCCTACAGCCCATGGAGGTCCATGGGGAAAGAAGGGCTCCACTTACAGCCCATGGGGGTGCCCATGCCAGAGCGGGTGGATGCCTGGAGAAGGCTGTGACGTGGTGGGAGACCCGTGGAGAGAGGAGCCCACACTGGAGCAGCCTGTCCTTGAAGGACTGCACTCTGTGGAAGAGTGACCCACACCACAGCAGTTTTGGGAGGACTGTGTGCTCGTGGGAGGGACTCATGTTGCAGCAGCTCTCAGGGAGATGTTGCTTGTGAGATGGAGGCATGCTGGAGAAGTTCATGGAGAACTGTCTCCTGTGGGAGGGACCCCACAGAGCAGCAAGGGAGCGACTCCTCTCCCTGAGCAGCAGGAGAAGCCACAGGTGATGAACTGACCACAGTCCCCATTCTCTGTCTCCTTGCACCGCTGCGGGAGGTGGTAGAGCAGGGAGGGAGGGAGGAGCAGGGCCAAGGTGCTTTTCAGGGCTTATTTTACTTCTCATTATCCTGCTCTGATTTTGTTACTAATAAACTCACTTCATATCTCTACGTTGAGCCTGTTTTGCCTGTGATAGTATTTAATGAGTGATCTTTCCTGGTCCCTATCTCAACCCATGAACCCTTTGTTAAATTTTCTCTCCCCCATCCAGCTGCAGAGGGGAGTAAGCGAGCGGCTTTTGTGGGTGCCTGGCATCCGGCCAGCATCAACCCAGGACAGATATAACCTGCCAAGTGGATGGAATGCTGTCCACTCCCTGCAGCAGAGCCATGGCAGAGCAGAGCTGAGCACGTGCAGTTTCACGGGGAGGTTTTGCAGCCTGGCCTGACCTCTGTGTTGCAGCAGCTACAGGACAGCAGTATGTGAGCTGGCAAATGCATGTCTAATTCAGGTACAGCTGTAGGAGCTGCAGCCATATCTCAATAAAAATTAGATTAGCCTACCCTACATTAGGTAGGCTTCAGCCAGCTCACATACACCTCTGACAGCTATTTCCCCAGGCCCTCTTTAAGCCAGCACCACCACCATTATCAGGTTTGTCAGCACTTTTCAAAGATTTTTGTACATTATTAATGACTGTACCCACATTGTCCAAGGAAAGATGCAGCCTGGGCTGGCAAGTGATTACTTCAGTCTTCAGATGAAATATAATAACTCATCAAAGGACTTTCTAAGGCTTGGATGGGCTCATACATACTAGTAAGGCAAACTGATACTTGGAGCTGTATTCTAAATGTACTACAGTCACAGCGTAAGACAGAATAGCAGCATACTGGGACTTTTTATCTGTTCTCCTTTCTGTATTTGCACTTAAAAATAATCATATTAGTCTGCTTCTCAAATCTTGTTTGGGCACTGGAATACATCCATGATCATACAAGCAATTACAGCTTAGGCTGAGTCTAAACATTAGGGGCTGATTTCAGCACTCTGTGCTCCTGATCAGTACAATCCTCATACTGAAAGCTTGAAGCTCGAGCAGTTTTCCTGCTCCTTCCCTTCTTCTGTTGTTCCTTTGCTACCACAAAGACAACAGATGTTCACAAACAGTGTCTTACCTCACAGCCAGTAGTGGAGGCAATGTTGGGACAGGTGACTGAGAGACATGAAAGCTAAAAAAATCCTATGTGTTAGTGAATGTCAAATGTGATAGATAGAGCCTGAACTAGTCAAAGCAATTCTTAAGAGTTCAGCAATACTCTGCTTATGAGCATGCAATATCCTGATCTCTGTCTCTCACACTGAAATGAAGATGTATGTTCTATGCCTCTCTGATACACTTGACTCACCTTACCTGGGACTATTTGCCACAACAAACACACCTGGAATCTGCCTTGACAGTTAAATTCCTCCTTGTCTTCCTTTCATCTTTTTCCTTCTCTTCCTAATTCAAATTAGCCTAAATGGGATTAGAGGAGTCTTGCCTAGATTCCCCTGGTGATTCAGCCATGTTGTAAGAGTAATGCCGAGACCAGTGAGTCAGCAGGAAACGAGAAGGAACAATTCACTTGCCATCCCTGCCCCCTAATCCTTCTTTGCCCATGAAGAAGCTACAACTCTCTCAAGAAATCTATTAAATGGCACAGTTGTTCTTTCCATTGTCAAAAAAAAGAGATTAAATCCAGCTCAGAGGTTAAACGGGGGGTAGAGGAGGGATCACAGGAGTAAATACATCCCGCCAAAGCATAGCTGCTTTTACCAGTAATAAAGTAAAGTACTTTTACTTTATTACCTTTGTTGTAATAAAGTGGCAATGTAGAACTAAGAAAGAAAAACTGATTATTTCTTCCTATCCTAGAGAAGTAAATGACTTTGGATCATGATACTACAGAGGTACAGAAGCCAATCCCTTCCCACTGCATGCACCATGTTAGATAAACACCCTTTTCTCCAAAATGGTCAAACGACACCCTAAACACAGATAGAGCATTTGTCTCCACAGTAGCATGAGGAGTCAGTCATAATGGGGTAGGGGCAGAGAGAAAGAGGAAGAAGTCTCATACTCTCTCCACAGAAGTCTAAAGCACAGTCTCAAGCTGTGGGAGTGCTCACCCATCACTAATGGGGGGCATAGACATTGTTCATGCCTCCCTCCACCTCTGTAATTGTATGCTCCATCTATACCAGCTGTCTAGGCTGCTCTAGAGCCTAGCTCCTCTGGTGGTTAGCCACTCTCCTCCAGTTTTCTGCCTATTTTTATTCATGGCCAGTTTGTACCCATTTGCTCTTGCGCCAACATTGTCTTTTAGCTTAAATAGCTCTTCTTCCTCCTTGACGTTTATCCCCTTAAGGTGTTTACAGAGAATATTCATATCACTTCTCAGCCTTTGTTTCATTAGATAAGTAGAACATTTCATAGTTGCCTCACATATGACAGGTTCTCCATTCTCCTTGATGTCCCCACAGCCTTCTTTAACAGCCTCCTTGTTCTGCTCCTGCTGCAGCTCAGCCAGACACATGACCAACTGCTGCTCAGGATGATGTTCCAGATAATGCCTCAGCAAAGCCTCAAACAATGACATTAAAAATTCCCTGTCTGTCTCAGAAATCCTCATCCTAAGATTGCATTTGCTTGTTTCTCACCTGCATCCCAGAGGTGGCTCACACTTGTACTAGCTGATCACAGGATGAATAACATCTTGGTCCTTTCTCCCTACTGTCGTTTCCAATTTATGGAATTTATGAATTTATTTATTCTGGCGCAGAGAAGAAATTCTCATGTTAATCCAAAGAATGTAACCTTTTACTCTGCACTGTACAATTTCATTCTGTTTCTATTACCTTCAAGGTCACCCAATGCTTCCTTCACGATCTCACTTTTGTCTTGAGAGTCTCTCAGTTTTGTTTCATCAGCTAATTACATCAGCACATTCCTTCTTTGCAAGTTTATTCCTAATCTCTGTCTTCTCCAGATTTAGGCACTAATTTCCCATGTAGGGTATCATCTTTACATTTAGGCATCACCTTCCTAAAGCCCAAAATAAATTAGATTTGACATGGAGTTTTTTTATCTCTTGAAAGCTAGTTTTCTCCTCCTCAAGGAAAGTATCTGGTTGGTTCAGGATGGTTCCACTTTGACAAACATGGACTGTATTTAGCCTGCTTACTTCCCTGTCTGTAATTATTTTTACCTTCAAAGCTTTATTTGGTTGTTTTTAGAATGGGTCTACACAGATATAGAAATCTGCACATTGTTAAAAGGGAGAACAATTCAAAAAATATCAAAAAACTGAAAACAGAAGAAAAAATAGTTTCAAGATGGATCAGGGTGGGTATTTTTGGTTTTTTTTTTTAACCTTTTCCCTTTTTTTGGCTATTGTTTCACCCCTCCTCCCCAACCTCTCAAATCTGAGAAATGTTTATTGTCATTCAACTCAGATGAGCAACTTCACATTCGTCTCTAAATTATACTACACATTGTTAGCCTGACACTGCTGCAAAACCTCGGGAGTTTCACAAAGGGGCCCTTAAGCAGATACACATTGCTCATCAAGAGGGCTGCTGGAGAGGGCCAGGTTTGAGTGGTGGGCGTTGATGGTTCGGAACAGGCGGAGGGGGCTGGGTTATCTGCATATAGCAGGTATTTCCATCTCCTTTGAAACAGTGGGAATCCACACGCTTCATATGAGCCAGGAGCGTTTTCGCACGAATAATGACTTGCATTAATAATGTTGTCAGCCCCCAAGTGCTGGTGGCCTCTTTCCAGGTGCTAGTGGCTGAATTCAAAAGGGCTGATTCACATAAGGCTTGGAAAACAAAAATAAAAATCAAGAGGCTTATCAGAAGCTTAACCAACCTTTTTCAGCAGCCTCATTAAGTTCGCCAAAGGAAAATGTTTAAAATCCTAGCCACCAGTGGAGACATGTAAAATCAGCTGGACAACACAAGGGTGAACAGGCTCCAAACACCAAATGCATGTAGCCTGGTAGGAGCAATAGGATGAAACAGCTTAGCCCTAAAACTACTGCTCCCATACATTAAATAATAAAGCAAATCCTGCATACCAGTTCTGCACCACCCACTGGTGAACACTCACCATTGTGAGGCCATGTTCTCCTGGGCAATGAGAACTTCGAGGTAAACCCTCAGCATACACTCTACACTCTGTACTTGTGTGTCCTACCAGCACAACCTGTGCCCTCACTGCCATCCCAAAGATCCCAAGGGATTCCACACCAGAAGAGGTGACTGATGAAAAATGATCCTGCTCACCTGCAAAGAGCACCTACTTCTGTTTAATTTTATCCTGATTTCTTTGGATTGTGCAATCATACTCTCTATCTGTAAGTCACTTCTAATAGCCATTTAGTCGGCCAGTTTCAACCCATTCCAACAGAGGAGCACAAGTCTCAAAGATATTATTAAATTCTGAACTGTCTTGTTCCAAAAGCCTGACAAGTAAAGTTTAGTTTCACAGACTCTTAAGGTCTCATCTGTCCTGGAAAGCTGAAGAAGCAGACGATTAAAATTTTTAGATGAGAAAACAAAACAAAATGCAAGAGATGGCAATATGAATTTTTGGGCAAGCATGAATGAACCCCAAGTCATTACTTCTGCTCTTTTATACCTATCTATAGGTAAAGTTCCGTGTTGGATGCTAGAACATGGGAAAGATAGGAACGACATGACAGCCATTAAATATTCTTTCACAAGCCCGCATACAAAAGGTGCATAGGTATATCCCAGAACTTGCTGTAGAGACAATGGATGGGAAAGTGCCAAAGAAATTGCCATGAATTTGGTCTCCAGACAACACCCTTCATGACACAGGCTTCTATGTTGACCAGACCAAAAGATTAATCTTACCTTCCAGCTTCCGGTTCTGCACTCCACACAGGCAGGAGATGCTTGAGAGACCTTACTGTCAAAGTAATCCTACCCTAACCCTAACACTAATGGCCAGCTAATTAACCCTAACTAACCTTAACCCTAAACCTAAATCTAACCCTAATCCTAATTAACCCTAAACCTAACCTTAACCTTAACCCTAACCCCACTTGCGGCCAACTAACCCTAACCCTAACCTACTGTTGAAAGAAAGAAACATCCCTGTACGCATGCTGTGAGTTATCTGGCTAAATCCTGGAGTCAAATTAAAACAAATGGGCCTTGATTTACCTAAACAGCGCTCTGTGTTCTGCCACTTCTTCTCAGCTTAAAGCAAACATCTGACTATTTCTACCCGCCCTTTTTTTTACCCAACTATTGACAAAATCACATTTAAGTTCGGGAGCTAGTTAACAGCTTGGTGAAAGGAAAAGCTTTCTTAAAGAATTCGCTTTCTTAAGAATTCTTAAAGAAATCTATATTCTGCAATGCTTACAGTAAATATCCTTGAGGTTTTTCTCTACTGAAATAGTGCAATACTTTCCAGAACAGCTCTGACATTTCTAAATATTTGCTCATACGAGAATATACATTGCTTTAATGCTGGAAAAAAAACAGAACAGTCCCTTAAGGCACACTCATTTCTATTTGCATACAAGTAATAGTCCAGTTTGACTAAGCGACACTTGTACGTTCGTGTGACCGCATCCACACTAAGGATGGCTGATAAAACAACATAAAATCACTTTTCTAAATGAACAATTAAAAATGGACACAAAATTTGCATAGAGATAGCAAGCTAGGGAGAGATGAAACTCTCGTCCCCTTTGGCTTATCTTTGTACAGCAAGAAAATTAATATTGGTGCAAATGCTTCTACAATTCTATGGGTATGTGAAACAGTGTTACCAAAAAGACATATATTAGTGTTAATATTATGGCAAAAAAAGTTAAGATATAACATTTTAGTTTCAGGTGTAGTGAATAGCAAGAGGGTCAACATGAGAGCCAAGGTAGAGAGGCACTCATTAGAGTGAAGTTGGATTCTGCCTCTACCCTGACAATTTCCTTCTTTATTCAAAGCGATTGTTTCTGCCTCTCATTTGCATAAGCACTTTGCTCATTAACAGGCAGTAAAAGGAAAAATGAGATGGGGGTGGGGAGAAGGAGTGGGCCACTGATAGAATAAAAAATGTTTTAAACCAGGGAAGCAAGAAGGTCACATCAACACCAGGCTGATAAGAGCTGAGGTCAGTGAAGGCCATGGCACCTCGTTGTCAAAATCAGTCAGAAAAAGGAGATCGAGCTGATGCTCATTCCTCACTCTTCTATATACACAACTATCTCCCCACTCCAGTTCTTCTCCCCTATTCTGCTCCCTCCCACCACTTTCTCTCCATGTTGCTGGCTCTTTTAAGCCGGAGCTGTTTGGGCCAATTCTGCTCTCATCCCAGATGGTTTCTGTGCACTGAGTCCATTTTCATCTCCCCCCGGCAGGAAAAGAACCAGACCTCCACATTTATTGGTATCTGTCCTTGAGGGACAAACCCACAGCTGGTGTAGAGTGGAGCTGAGGATATACACCCCCAAACCAGCCCCTGGGAGAGACACAGAAGAGGCAGTTTGGTCTGGAACAGCCGCTCTGCTGTGGTGTGTGTTAAGATTTGAGCTGGATTTGTGACAACCATGGCAAGCACGCCCAAGGGGGTGGAAGACAACAGAAGCTTCTGCCTGATGCTGCAGGCAGGACACATGGACAGCTCACACTCTCAGCCAGTGGATATTGGCTCATGTCACTGGCTTGAGACAACATCTGGCTTCCTCACTCTTGCTCCTTCCCACTGGCTCTCTCCTATTACAAGGACAGTTTGCTGCTAACATGGCTTCGGCCCAGGAATTAACTCCATTTTCAGAGCTGGCCAGGCTCAGACTGAACAGCAAGGAAGCAATAGAAGGGAAGGAAAACAAAAGAATAGGAATAAAGAGAGAAATACAGCGAAGCACTACGTAGTGCTATGCATAATGAGGCCGAAGGGCACGTCACAAGATCGTAGTCCTTTACGATGTCATAACCATTCTCACCATATTTGTCTGACCACGCTCTTATGAAAACGCTGTGGTGGACACTGCTCCCGCCCTACATGATCAGCTCCAGGGAGTCTCTGCCCTCACCAATTGAGAAGCTATCCCAGTAAATCTCTTTTGTAATTAAAATCTGATAATTTTTGTCCTTATAAACAGGACAACAAGAAGATGGTTGCCTTTGGTTTTGCAACATATATTACCTACTGTGAGCCTGTTTTCCCTGGTGTTCATTGGCAGGAAGGAAAGGAATTAAAGGAAAAGATTGTTAACTGTAGCACAGACAGGACTCAGTCATAATTTGTCATGTAAGAGCAACTGACAGCAAATGTTTGAGACAGGAACACACACTAACGTATTATTTATATTAGACTAAGGGAAAAAAAAGTGAATACCTAAAATTCCTGTGCTCTCTTTCTTCTGCTTCCTACATATTTGGGGTCCATTATTCCGCTGCTGGTACCACAACTTGGGTGAAGGCTCTTGGTCTGATACATCAGCAGTCTTTCGGTCAGTATAGGAATGAAAAAGAAACCCTCTCCAACCAACATTAGTGCCCACAGAAGCAATATCTTCTAGAGACCAGCAAAAGCGTCCAGTAGAGAACGACTTCCAAACTGCATGAAAGGAGGCTTCCTGTCACGCTCAGAAACATATCATTTCAATGGATGAGTTTGGAAAGAATCAAGGGAACATGGCCCCCACCTTCATGACTGACTCTCCCTCTCTTAGGCTAAACACAGCAGTGGCAGTTCTCCCCTCTATGAACTTTACATGCTTGACCAAAACACAGTTGGTTTAGTGATCAGTATGATCACAGAATCATTCAGTTTGCAAAAGACCCCTGATATCAAGAGTCCAACCAGTAACCCAGCACTGCCTAGTCTGCCACAAAAACAGTGTTCCTAAGTGTCACATCTACATGACTTTTAAATGCCTCTAAGGATGGTGATTCCTCCACTTCCCTGGACAGCCTGTTCCATTAATGGATGATCTTCTCTGTGAAGAAATTTTTCGTAATATCCAATCCAATCTGAAGCTTATGCTGTACCATGGCTTTTGGTATAAGGGCAGTTTGGTAATGTGGAGAGTTAAGCATGCATTTGTCAGATCTCTTTTGGAGACACAGTGACCCTCTAACTTTCAGTTCTCATGGTCTTGGAACTGATGTCCACATTGCTTAATTCAGCAAAGCTCCGCTGTATTCAATCAAGTTATGGTACTCACAGAACAAACCCACAAACCTGCAGTCTGTGCTGGAGAACCAAAGCCGGATATTTATTGAAAAATAGGATGGAAGAGTATCATCCTACAGTTGTCAGAGAATTGCACCATTTCTATAGGTCACATTATTATGCAAATAATCATATTTGCTGTCATAAAACTTGATAGATCAGGACATCAGGTTTAGGGGCTGATGAGCTTAGCATGCTATTCTCGGTAGGTGTAGGTGTAGCGAGTGTGCCTGTGGTTTGCCTAGGCCATAGGAACTGTGCTCCTCATGTCTGCACGAGAGATTTGCAGCACTGCCCTGAGGCTTTCTTTTTCGGGCAGTCTCTTTGTCTTGTTTTGCACGGGGCCAGCAGCACACTGTGCTCACAACACCAGCCTTTAGACAGCCCATCACCACAGTGCTGCTGACGTTTCAGAGCTGTGTGCTTTAAAGCTAAGAAAGTATCTTTATGGGGTGTTGATAGTCCCACACAGTTAACTTCCCCAGTGACCCAGGCAAGGTGTAGCAAATGAACTGAGTTGTTTTACTAGACACCACCAATTGTGATAGAGACAGTGCCTAAATCTTCAGAAGTGTTCGATTGGAGAGAAATCTTATTTGGCAGGTAGTCAATAGCCCAGTGAAAGAATAGAACCTTGTTCAGCAACATCCCCAGAGGTATCTGGTACATGTAACAGAGGCTGGGGATAATAAAAAAAAAAAAAAAAACAGAAATAAAAAACCAACAAAACCCTGACCTGGCTTCTCAGAATGCTAATCAGGCTTACATTTCACCAAAGGAAAACAATCCTTTCTGGTTTTGTCTATTCCCCAAGGCTGCTGAGACACCCAGAATCTGTCAACTAGCCACAGCAAATAAATTGAGAAGTGTGATGTTACAGAGGGAGGATCTTATTCTGTGTTGGGCAGAAAAGCCGCCATAAAAGCGATTAGAGAAACTCTTCAAGTGGAGCTAAACAATATGGAGTATCTGTTCAGTGGGCTGAGCAATGTCTGATGCAGGTAGTCCCTAAATTGTCAGCCTCTGGAGACTAGAAGCACATCCCAAAAAAGTATAGTTTCTCTATACTTGTCTGTGTTTCATACACCTCCTGGAAAGTCTTGGTATTGGTTATAGACTTATTTATATGTGGTTTTTCCTATTTTAAGATATTTTATTTTAAGATGACACGCTTCAAGTTGCTCCATTTCAGGCCTTTAGTTGTGCCTAAAAGAATGATAGTTGTTCTTCCTTGCAGTTTCCTCACCAATCCCTGTTTTATTGATAGATTAGCTGTGGCTCAAAAATAATAGCATTACTCTCTTTCATAGCTTTCTCAAATACCTGGATCAAGTCACAACAACATTCCCAGTGATGCTCCCCACTGATAACAGCTTTAAAGTTTGTAGACTTGGTACCAACTTCCAAAGAGCATTGTACACATACACATAAACTCTTGCCTAGGCCATATCTCTAATTTCCCCTTGTGTCCTCTTCACTCTCAGGTTGGAGGCTGGCTGTAGCCAAAGTGCAGTGAAGATTTGCTCCAAATCTCCAATGCATCCGAAGTGTAGCCAGGAGGGAAAGGCAGTCAGGTGCCTATGACAGCAGGGAGCAGACTTGCAATAAGAAAAACATTACTAAAAGAGCTCATAGGCAGAGTCATGGGAGCATTTTACTAATTAATGGACTGGCAGTGCTACAATGCTTCAACCATTAAAAAATTCACCATGAAAATTTGGATGGAAAGAGGGAGGCCATGAACTAGCCACAAAAAAATGTGTGCATAGGAGCTGTAAAGAAAGGGGTGAAGAAGCTAGAGAGCACACCCAGAAGGAGAGCAGGCAGCAAAATAACATGTTAAGGGAAAGACTACTTTACCCTGTATCTAAATATGGTGTGCCATCCTCTTATTCTGAGGGTTAAAAATACAGGCATGGGTGCAATTTTGTATGTGTACTTCCTGAGCAGTGTGCAATACAAAAATGGAAGCAAGAGTGAAGGAATTTGAGGCAATTTCCTAGAATCCCTCAGGAGAAATTGAATTTAGCCTGGCTGACTTGCCCCCTGCTGAGAAAAAATTATTCTTTACTCAGAATAAAAATACTAATTATTATTATTATGACTGCTTATAATAGCACTACCTTTCATTCACCACCAAAATCCAAACCTTGTCATGCTGCACATTTCACATGCAGTGGAAATCCTTTTCCCAAGTCCATGAGACAAGATGGGATGGGGGAAAATTTACAATGACTCGTGATTCAAGAGAGGTGGTAGAGCCTGTTATGGAAATCTCTTCCTCTGGTATCTCCCAGTGCAATTATCTATCCTGTCGGGTCTTCTGTCTGTTTGGCTGGGCAAACTCTGAACTGCATTGAATTATTTTCCAACTCTTTATTCACTGAGACATGAAGCTGAAGGAAATGCATAAGTCTATGGCAAGCCTTCAGTTTATCCCTCCATTAATTGCAGTCTTCTGTTACCCTGCACCATGAAGTTGACAGTGATGGGTTTAGTTTTGGCCAAATGTGAGGAGGACATAAGGTGGTAGAGAAGGTACAAATATCCACTATGAAATCCAGTAGCGTGATTAAAGTTACCAGGTTTAGTACTGTTGGGTTTTTTTTAAGCAGAGGATACATTCCCCAGCCGGGACATGGGAACTGCTCATTGGTGTTCCCCCTGTCCAAATCCTACACAGCAAAGGCTTTGCTTAAGCTGCCTGACTTTGCACTGGAACAGATAAGGAGTGCACAGGAGCTCTGCTGCACAAACTCTGAATTACAGCTGGGAGCTCTTATACCTCCTACCTTCCACGGCAGGCACAGTAGAGATCTTCCTCTCATCTATGAAACACCTGGACTTTCAGCTGAGCAGTCCCGAGTCTCGATGCTATGGGTTTAGCAGAAAAAGTCTGTGGGAGCTCCCTATAATAACTGAAGCTGTTGGCTTACCAACAGTGTATGATGTGCATTACGTATGACAGACAGCAGGGCCTGAAGACATAGAGCTGTGAGAATCACTAACAGTCCAGACATTGAAAAAGCATGCAGACCCCGAAGCAGTTAAAAAAATATCCCACTGGTTCCATTTCTTTGCTCCCTGGCGGGGTCCTCTCCATTTTTAATTTGTTGTATGCCTTGTTGTTGATCAGCAGGTGCCACAAGGCATCCAAGATACTAATCTTCCTAATAAAATATTTCCTTCAGGATACTGAAAGTGCCAGAAGTTTAAAAAAAAAAAAAAAGGGGAGAGAAAGAGGGGAATCTCAGAATCAACTTGTAACTGATAAGAATAGAAAGGTCAAGTTTTTCTCAGCATAGCCAATATTTACTTTCATATTCACATCTCATTGCCTCACATCAAGAATAAGAAGTGAAAAACTAGTCTCATGGATCAACAAGCATCACCTGCCATGAAAGAAGGTTCTGGAATCAGAGTCCAAGTCTGTGAGACAAGACAATTGGATTGCCCAACTGCATCTGTCACTTACTTGTAAATCACCTTCCCTAGCAATGTCGTGAGTTTTCAAACTCTGAGACAGAGCCAGCAGTGCTTAGCAAGTTCAAATACAAGCTGTCGGAAGTAGAACAAAAAACTTCGGCTGGCTACAGCATCCAAAGCCATCAGGCAATGCACAGTCAAAACCTCAGCGGCCTTTTCCAGCCTTCTGGAAAGGTGTGGTTAAATGAAACAAAAGAGATGGGAGGAGCAGCAAACTGGTTAAAGCATGAGTCCCTGCAGGTCCTAAGGAAGTAGCTCTGTGAGTTATCTTCTTAATTTTGCCCAAGGCTTCCAATTTAAAATGGAAACTACCGAGAGAAACTTTTCTGGAAGTCAGATCTAGAGTGGCTCAAATTAGAGATGCACTGCCTCCACCCATCTGTCACCTCTAAATGAAAATGTCAGCCTTAATTCATGGACGTTTTTTAAATCCTTTGATGGAAAGGACTTGAAAAGCAGTGGTTATTATCACAAGCGCCCAGCGCTGCTATCAGGCACACGGCTATTTTATGAGCAGGCAGTGCTCTCCCCCATCCTCCCACCCTGAAAAGTTATAATGTATCTCTGGGGCAGGTTGATATTTGCACTTTGTGGACACCCAATAAATAATAATCCAAATATTTGCACACATGGAATATTTTGTGACATTATAGAGCTGACAGACTGTGATTATTCGGGAGCTGCTTTGTGCACAGAGCTCCCATTGGTTTCAAAGTGAGTGCGGAGTTCAGAAGCGCTGCAGAGTAAGACCTGTGACATTTATGTTTATGAAATAGGAGAGACCTTATCATTTACTGTTTCTGTAGTCACAAAGCCAGAATAGCTGATGAGGGGCCTTTGCTGGTATCTTCAGTATAATCACAATGTACACAACAGAGGTGTCTTGGCAAGTGGTAAGTGAGCCAAGGAAAACAAAGGCAGATTAGCGAGGGGTGCTGCGGGGCAGGAGAGGGCACTGGCAGAGCGTGGGGGGAAGGCCTGGCCTGGGAGAGCTGCGGTGGCTGGGGGACCACTGGGAGCACTGGCAGCATTGGCATGAAGATCCCCGGGCTGGGAGGTAGTGGGGGACTGCACAGAGGAGTGGGCACTGGAAGAGCTCGGTGCCGCGCGCTGGATGGGAACAGCAGGGCTGCTTTGTGGGGGGCACTGGCGCAGCCAGCGAGGAAGCGAACAGAGCTCGTATGCCATCTGCTGCTACACTATTAACTGCTATTAGTCACTGAGCTTCATGAGCATGAAATTCCCTTAGTTGCTGAAAAGCAAGGAGAAAAGCCTAGAATGTGGCTTAACTTTGATTAAGCACCAACAAATTTGGGACAATTTAAACAAGAGGGATTTCAGACATCTCATTGAGGCATGTTGCAAAATTCCTTCTTTGCCTGAGGGAGGTACACACACAGAGTATGCCCCATTGTACTTCTCCTTCCACAGCACTTTTGTCAGCAAGATAAGAAGAGAGAATTTGCAAGTGGTTAGGAAAGGAGCTATGGATTTGCTAAATGGATTTGTATCCTGTTCAGTTAGAGTGATATGGTTCAGCACATTCCAAAAAAAGATGGAAGTAGACAGTAGTATGAATAGAAACAGCTTTCTCAATTATGCTAGTTAAGATAAATGTTGGTAGTTTTATTAATCCTTATGCTTCAGGGCTTTTGCCGATCAGCAGTTTGGGTCAGGAAGAAACATCCCACACCTTGTCATGGCACAATGCAATTAGAATTGATGTGTCCTTCTGTTCTGGTTCTGGCTGGGATAGAGTTAATTTTCTTCATAGTAGCTATGGGACTGTATTTTGGATTTGTGCTGAAAATGATAGTAATAATACAGAGACGATTTTATTTCCAACCATGTCATGCTGACATCATTTCATCAACGACTTTTCTGCTTCTCACACCTGGGGGTGCACAAGAAGCTGGGAAGGGACACAGCTGGGACAGTTGACCCCACCTGACCACAGGGATATTCCCTACAATATGACATCACACTTGGCATATAAATCTGGGGGAAGAAGGAGAAAGGAGGGATGTTCAGAGTGATGGTGTTTGTCTTTCCAAGTAACCATTACACATGATGGAGCCCTGCTCTCCTGGGGATGGCTGAACACCTGCCTGCCCATGGGAAGTGGTGAATGGATTCCTTGTTTAGCTGGGCTTGTGCACGCAGCTTTTGCTTTACCTATTAAGCTGTCTTTATTTCAAACCACAATTTTTCTCACTTTTACCTTTTCAGTTCTCTTCTCATCCCACCAGGGCAGAATGAACAAGCAGCTGTGTGGGACTTAGTTGCCAGCTGGGATTAAACCATGACGCATTACCCTCCAGCTTTGGCTATCTGATTGGGTAGGACATGGGGCATCTTGTGACCACACAGGGTTCTGCTCCCAGAACTGCCCTTAATACAAAGGCTACCTTAGTGGATGGAAAGACTCTTGATTTTCTTCCTGTGAACACTCGCCCTGGAAGCCAGACTTGCACTCCTACAGTTGAATGGGAAAGGAGATGGAAGGTGAGAGCAGAGGCAACCTAATGAGACTGTCACCCAGCCACAAAACACATTGACACGGCTTGATTTAAACAGCAGGCTGGAGAACTAATGCATTTGCAGATAAAGGCTGAAGGCACTGCTTTGAGAAAATTATAATTTCCTTCCTCAGACAGAGGGAAAAGTAAAATGCATCTGCCAGATTATGAGCTGTGAACGATTTGCTCAATCTTACTGAGACCATAGTACATATAGCAAGATTTGGTCACAACATGGGAACAGCCAGCATCCAGCAGTCCTATGCATCTAGCAGGGTGGGATTTGGTGACAGCCACACCAGCCCAGCTGGGTGCTAGGCAGAAAAAACAGGCTATTTTGTGCTCGTGGGAGTCGTAGGGAACGGCAGGACTATGCAGCAAATCTGATCCTGGGGCTATTAGGATGGGATCAAAAGCTCTGCAGCCATGACAGGCCACTGCTGAGCTGGTATAAGATCACTCTGTTAGAACAAATTCGTCAGAAGCATTTTGCCAAGGTAAGTTTGCTCTCAGCCTGAGCTCACCAGGCCTGTCCCACAAGACAGCCTGTGTTTCCCAGCCTGCTTGCATCTCTCTCACCCACGGCATTCAGGATTGGGCTCCCCTTGACCGGCAGTCAGGCACCCGTGAGTTTTGGCACTGGGTGAGGAGAGTGAGAATTCAGGCTTTCCCAACAAGCCACATCCTAGCTGAGGCACTAAAGGAAGCTGTTGTCTCTTCAAGACCATACATTACAGCCATTGTTAGTCAGTGTTGTAAAGTGCTCTTAGAGCAGTGGCAGATGTCCTATTACACTGAGAGAAGTAAGACACCTGGGTTCGTTACCACCTAATTAGGTTCTCCATGTGATTAACTACTTGTGTTGCAGACAAAGAAGAAAACTACCCAAATGAATGCCAGCAGAAGACAAGCTGGCATGGCAGCAGGCACCTGACAGGCGCACGCAGATCTGTAACTCATCTGGCTTCCTGACAGAGAGTGAACGATTTTGAGTAAAAGTTATAAAACTATAATCAGAAACTCTGATAGCATATGTTTTGCCTGAGTCATAGTTAGATCCTTTGAGACTCCCACAAACCCTTATCATCTCACAAAGAGAATCCGTCTTGATCGCTGGTGGATCTGACCTACCTAAACATTTATGCTTCCTCTGCAGAGCCCTCAGCATCTTCCAGTCACCTCAGCATCTCCTCCTTAGAGATACCTCCACCTTCCCAGGAGTGAATAATTCTCTGTGTCTTTCTGTACTCCTCTCCTCAAAGCCTATATTGTCCACCTGCAGAAGTCCATTTTTGTACCTTTGTCCTGTAAGGTCCTTCCCCTTTTGGGGAAGTCCTTTTGAATAGTCCTGAGATTAGTCTGTCTTCCTCTTCCCCCCTCCACTGCCCGAACCCAACAAGGTAACAAAGCATGTCTCTGCAAAACTCTCTCTCTTCATTAAGAGCTTCCCAGCCTGCTAGAGCTGAGGGTGCACTATTCCTGCGTGAGCCTGAAGGCTGCAGGCTGGGTTTCCTCATGAGCCCCTGATCCAGCCCAAACACAGATCCACATTCAAACCGT
This sequence comes from Ifrita kowaldi, assembly GCA_013398055.1. Taxonomy (NCBI): domain Eukaryota; kingdom Metazoa; phylum Chordata; class Aves; order Passeriformes; family Cinclosomatidae; genus Ifrita; species Ifrita kowaldi. Next base: position 64,123 of record VZRS01010092.1, on the reverse strand, counting down.
CTGAAGCCTCTAATCAATCAGTGAATTGCACTGAACGCCCTTAGGAAAAAAAGGTCTTTGATGAGGCTTTGCTGCTAGCAACCAATCCAAATCCATTAGCTTTCACATCTGGAGTTCCAACGAACAATAAAAATGAGCTTGATGGCCTCAATCTTGTCCTCATTTTTCAGCATCACAATAACCTGGCTCCACTAAACACAATTCAGCATGATTGCTTGACTGCTCAGACTTCGGGGATACCCAGAACTACTACAGCTGCCAGAGAAGAGGGTCAGGACAGAGGGTGCTTTGGCAAAACTCTGTGTGTCTGTGTGTGCACATATGCATATCAGGGCAAGATAAAAAGAACTGGAATTGGACAGGATGCTGCAGGGTAGGATCAGGGGTATTGGCAGAGCTTTACAATATAAATCCACTTGGCATTTTCCCAGTCATACGTGAGTATCTGGGCAGGACTATTGCTTTTACAATATGGCCACCTTTCACCTTATTTCCACCACTTTTTGAAATTTAATTGTTAGTTCGCCCTTGTAGACTCTTCTGGTGTCCCCTCTCAAGTCCATCCAAGCCTGCATTTCCACCCTGTAAGAAAAGGAGGACCTTCCTTTGTAACTGGGCTGTAGGGAACGAGAGTTTGCTCTGCTTCCCAGGGCACCCGCAGGCAGGACTCAGCTGATTCCAGGAGAGCTGAAATGCAAAGAGGCAGCAGCATAGCAGACAGAGGCTGGGATAATTGCATGATTTGTGCTCATGATGAAAGCTGTGCTGATGCCAGCCTGGGACATACGTGCTTGGACTCATCCCAGAGCTGCAAAGAGTCCAGCACGGTCCTGCAGCTGCCAAGCCAGTTGCCTGGCAGGTGGGCAGAGCCTGTGTAGTAGGATCCAGAGCAGCAGATTTTAGATGCTTCTCTTGGTTTGTCCAGGCACTTCCTATACTGCAAACAGTTATTCTGGTTTACTTCTTCCTGCATTTCTGAAGTGATCTTGGTGTCAAAACGAGATGGAGAACCCGATGGCAGTGATTGCATGAGGCACTCTGGTCCTTCCACTGCTGTGTGAGCTACCAGCCCTGGCCTAGGATTTACTGGTTTAGTTCAGCCCTGTTTCCAGCTACCTTGCCCCACACACATACCCTCCAAGAGCCCTCTCTCTCTTGTGTGAAGAGCAGTTGGTAGTGGCAGTGGCTTTTCTCCTTCCCCCTTTTCCTGCACATTGTAGCCCAGGTCCCGCTTCCTGACCTCACCTCTCTCTCTCCTTGCCTTTTCCAAACAAGGAACCCATGCTGAGACCTCTGTGTGAAGCCATCAAGAGCATCTGCTAACAGGCAGCCTAATAGCTATTTAATGGGCCTGGTAAAGATAATAGATTTCTAAAGAAAATATGAACAACAATAGCCAAAGAGGAGCGCTCAAAAGCATTCAAAACTGGCAGAGTCTTTCCCACTTGGACTTAAGTAGCTGAAGCGGTGCCTGAAGCCAGGCAGGAGCTTTGCTTGCTTTCCAAACCTGCCAGTTTCCCGGGAAGGAGATTTGATCTGAGAATAACGCTGTCTGCCCCACCCACAAGGTCATATGAAGGATCCTCAGGCAGATTCTAAAAGGCTTTGCCAAATGCTGCCAGCTCTGGGGTGGAGCAGAGCTGGTGGACAGGAGGTCAGCCTTCTCCAGGATGAGAGCAGGTCACTGCTGGAATCACTGCTGTCAATATCCTCACAGTGGAGAGAAAGGTCTGGTAAGGCCGCATCCCACAGATTTCTCTTCCCCAAACACAGCAGAGTCTACCTGCCAGAAGCAGATGGATTTATTTGATCTTGACAGAATTTATACCTAAATCTCTTAATACTTATTTTCCTTATGTGTAGCCAAAAGTTTTATGAGACACGCTAACCCCTTCTCAAGAAACAGGCAATATATTTTGAAGGATATTGTATCTAGCTGACACATCATATAAATTCCCTTTGTCACCCTGATGCCCACCTCCAGTTATACAGCCGCTGTGGAGTGAGCACCAGTCCATATCTCTCTGGGGCTCCTCTAAAGGCCCTTATCACTTTGCACATGTGTTGCCTGAGCAGGGTGCCCAAGCCTGGAAATAAAAGCTAAGCTGAAACGAGTCAGGTTGTTGTCAGATGATCTTGCTGTTCAGGTGTCAGTGTTAATGGCACCAACCAGGATAGGATTTACACACTCTTGACAGATTTATCCACACTTCTGGAAGATGTGTGGGGTCAGTGAGGGGGACGGGGTCAGCCTGGGGCAGTGAGATGGGATGTCTTGGCACTGCAGCCTGCCTGGACTGTTCAAGCTGTATATGCAGTGGCAGGAAACACGTTCCCACCCCAGCAGCACATCTACTCGAAGCATACACCAGTGTTTACCAAAACTGCCAAGTACTGTCTCTGTACAGCATCATGATATCAGCACCATGGACAACCCAGACTCCTCACCTGCTCCCTCATCCCAGCCCAGCCCAGGGCCATCTCTGCTTCAAAACGGGAAAGCAGAAATGCAGGCTGTGTTTCTGCCACATTTCCCCATCCAGCAGCTCTCTGTCCTCTCTCCAGACAAGTGCAGCAGCACAGCAGAGCTGCGTGTCTGGTGTTGGAGCAGGGATAGGTAATGAGTATGGGATAAGGATACCAACCCTCACAGTATAAGAGCCAAAAACTTTTTTTCACTCCTATTCATCATAACTTAAAATCTCTGAAAGATAAGTCCTGGCATTCAGCAAGATCAAATTGATTGCCACATGGGGAATTATTGACAGGAGAGGAAAAATAATATCATTTTCCTATGGCTGCATGCTAAAAGCTCACCAAGTCCTTATCCAAGAAGCTCGAAAGCACAGTGGTGGTGTGATATGTGACACTCTGGCCCATTACTTACAGAGAAGCACATGGAGGATGATTGCATTTCCTTTTGGAGCTGAATTTAGCAAAGTGTAACTGCCCTCTGGTTAAAATAATGCTTCACTGCTTTTAGGGGTAAAAAGCATATGTTTAGGTCCTGTTAAACCTGGGATTTGAAGTTTGCTTGTGACTTCAGCAGCCTACGTGGGTCTGACTGCAGGTTGGTAGTCCTGGAGGAGGGGTTTCAAGTTGCCATTACAAGTATTAAGCACACTGACGAAAGCAGATCCTGCAGAGGGACACCCAGAAGAATGCTTGCACATGGGTGCTTGAGGGATACACACCCTGTACACCTGCACTGCCCAGCCCTGAGCAGTAGCACAGCTGGCTCTTAGCCTCAGGGAGCCTCTGCTGCTGTTGGCTGGGGTGGTATTGAGACCTGGGGGACAAGGATTTGGCAGAGAGGGAGCTGGCCTTCCAGCCTCAAGGGGCAGCACAGCACCAAGGGTGCCCTTTTCCTGTGGAGAACCAGAGGCTACCTTTGCCTTGGCAACACCACAAAGACAAACGGGATTCATAACTGTAGGAGCTCCCTGCAGCCAGGAGTTTGAATAATTCACTTCCCAGCAAGAAACATCAATCCTTTCTCCACAACCCCTTCTACCACCTCATAAGATGTATGACGGAAAGGCAGGAGGCATTTTTATTATTTTTATTTAGTTTGTGGATGTTTAGTGTTCCTCACTATGGCTATATTCAGTCCTCACGTGTATGATATTCTCAAGACCTTTATCAGTTAACTATCCTTGCTTTAATTTTCCCTCTGTTCTTACCCTTCCTTTTCCCTCTTTATAAATTACAACATTCAGGCCTTTGCTGGCAGTAGAGAGCACTACATTGTTCTGGAATAAAATGGACTTTATTCCATTATAATGACTCTGCTTCCAAAGGGGAGTAGTTATACTGGAATAAAAGTATTTTTTATGCTCCAGTCTGGAGCATAATTCAATCATAAATTACATCAGAAAAAAATAAACCATAATAATAAAATGGCAGTTTGTGCATTGATTAAAGTGAAAACACTCTTCATTCTGGAATATTCCGCGAATAAAGTGAAGTTAGTGTGCAATAAGCAAGGGTGTGATTTTTTATAGCACACTAACTACCCTTCATTCATTCCCTAATGGATACCCTGCCAGAAAACACGAGTGCCTTTAGGTGAGGCAGGTTGGAAAGTGGAATAAACTATTGTGCATTAATGTGCACTAGGAGCATTCATAAAGGAGTAGGGAAGTAAGTAGTGAGGCGAAAATCCACCACTAACTACTCCCATAGTGGCACCCCCAGGGAGAGTCAGGCAGGTCCCGGCTGGGACAACTCTAGTGGAAGAATCCCTCACATTTTCCTGTGGTAGGAAAATTTTCCAGGCCCATTGGTCCTCATGGTCTGGGTCTTGAAACAAGTTGTGGGACCTTGATGAAAGAGGAAGCTGTCCTGTTTTGGGAATGGGGATATACCGAAACTACCCCTTCTAATCTTCAGAATTAGAATATGTCTGAGATCCCTCCAAGCAGCTGACCAGCCACCTCAATGAAGATAGGGCTTTGTACCTGTGCAGGTACCCCAGAAGGATCGAGCAGCCAACATCACACACATACAGCCAGGGGCTATACTTAGGGCACTTTCTGTTCACTTCTCTTCTCAGACATTAATACAGCATTTGTACCCAACATCAGTTTGTATCAGTCAAGAGCTCTTGATCAGACTTCAATGTACCCCATAAAGCAATCGTTTGCAGGGAGCAGGGGAAGTGATCTCCTGGCTAGGAGACTTCCCAGGGAATCTGTCATTCTCTTTGATGCTGCTTTATATTTTTCTTTGTGTGAATTTACAGGCTAAGAGAGTTAAACAGTATTCACATTTGCTAGTTTTACCTAAAGAATAGGAATATGCTATAAATGCTCCTCAGCTGTTTTCTACCACAAGACGTGCTAGACAATTATATCAAGGTATACGCAGCAGTGATTTATGTGCCAAGCTCAGCTCTGCCAGGGAGCCACTGCCTGTTATCCCCGCTGATGAGAAAGGATGGGTCCAAGTACAGTAAGAAATCTGGAACCCTCCAAAGAATGGCACTCAGGCCCTTGACAACATCCAAGTAAAATTTACGCATGGTTCAAGGTAGATATGGCCCGCCATTTGGGAAACCTGAACCTTCAAGACATCCATATTTCACTACCCAAGACCTGGTTTGCCCAAAACCAACCCTGCCACCGGCCCTGTCTTGCAGCACCCTGCTCTCCCAGCCCAGGGCTCCACACACCAGCTCTGAGTTTCTTGTTAAGAAGCCACATCACTGCCACACTGAAAGCTGGGCTCAGATATGTCTTCACCAGTAAAAAATACCCTCAAAGACTCATTACTTAACACAGTTCCACTGATGTGATGTTCAAGTATCACTCAATGCCTCATATAAAACGGGGTATTTTGACACTTCAGCTACTCATGGCTATCGCTAAGGTGCCTTGACAAAAATGGCACATTCAGAAATATCACTGCCCGTATGTGTGTGAAAAGGAACATTGTCTTGGACATCGTGTAAGTTACTACCAAAGTTCAATTTCCATGGACTTCATGGTATACACCCACAGGCCTCTGAGTCATCTGAACTTCAGAGCATGGTTAAGTCTTGTGAGTCCACTCATTTCTGCACTATTGTCCTCTATACTGAAAAGTAATTTAAGCTTAGCTAATTTCTTTTGCCTGAATAGGGTCAGGAGAGCTCACACAATCTCCTGCCAAAGCTCAGCTGTCAGAATGGTGACATTTAATGAGGGGAACAAAATTAAGGCAGGAGGGAGAAGATGGTTAACATGTTCAGCTACCAAATTGGATTCTTGAAAGCTCATGATCTTAAAAGTCCTTTCCAACTTAAATGATTCTATGATCTTCTCCCTTCCCGGCATGTGATTTCTAGTGCGGGGCACGGAGAAACGAGCCTGTGGAAATGACACAGGGCTCCATAGGCAGATCAGCCTGAGGCCGTCAAATGAGTTTCTTTGTGCTCAGATCAAGAGTTGATTCCAGCCCTGTGCACTGACTCGCTCATTGCACTCCTTGGGCCCCTCGCTGAAAGGTTAGGGTGAAGCACAAAGAGAACATGGAATTAGAGATGTGGATTATATCAACAATTACAATCTGGAGCATAATTAAATTATAAATTAAATTGGAGTTAAAAAAACCCAGCCATAATAATAAAAGGGCGATTTGTGCGTTGATTAAAGTGAAAACATGCAGTCATTAGCCTGTGTATAAATCTTGTTAGCTGCGAGCAGAGCTGTATGTTGCCATTAACCTGGTGAGTGCCTGTGGGGAACTGGCACTTCTCTGGGCATTTAAAACATGGACGTGCACCAAGGCAGCTGCCCCCCTCGGGGACCTCAGTGCTGGAGGTCAGGCAGGGGAGTGGTACATATTTGCTGGTAATAAAAATCACTCACAGAGTACACTTTGCAGTGCCTCCTACACATCTATTTCCATGGGACAAGAGCTACCGAAAAGAAGGTGGCTGTTTTAAAGTGTGAGACAAGGGCAGATGATGGGAGATGCTTTCTCCAAAGACCATAGGCCAGCCTCTCTGTTACTATGGGGCTACACACAGGAAGGGGAGGGAAGTGCAGTCATTGTGTGGGGGAAAAACATGAGCCTTCACCAATCCTTGGTAAATGTCAAGGGAAAAATGGTGACCCTAAATGAAAGGGGTATCCTCTGACAGTGTTTCTGCATCCCAGAGAAATGCTTAGAAGATCAAAGCTAGAAAATTCTGCTCCTTTGCATTTGAACCGTAAAGGCTTTCAGGGAGCTTTGAGGGTTGCCAAAAGCCAGGTGCTCTTGGCCCTTGCCTCGCATACCTGGGAACTTCTTCCCCCTTCTGATCTCTATTGTGGACAGGGCAGAGACCTCAAGCAGACCTGATGCATCCTAGACCTTCTTCATGTTCCCTATTGAAATGTCAACGCACCTTCCTCCTGTGCAGTGCTGTTTATCCTTCCTCTCACATCTGTTTTGCCCCACTGGGCTGAGGAGTTTGTGTCTTCCCAACACATTCTGAATAACCTTCCCAAGTAACCCTGCTGGGATGCATAAAGGCTCCCCCTTGCAGCCCCTTCTTTCTCCTGTATTTCACACCTCTCCTGAGCCAAGCACACTGTGTTCCCATATTATGAGAGAATAATTGCTTTTCCACAGCTCACATCCATGCTATTTTTTTTCTCTTTTGCTTTACAAACTCCTCTCCCAGAGAAATATGTCACTGCACGAGAGCTTTAGATCGAATTTTTAGATCAAATTATCCTTCTGTTCTATAATACCATCCATAATTACTCCCTGTAACTTTGCTTTTGCTAGTGATCGCAACCATCAGGCAATTTTCACACATCTCTCCAATAGAACTCCAGAACAAGCAAATATTAGAGTGAGTGTGAATTTATTTTTATTTATAAATTACTTAACATAGAAAAAAAAGCGACAAGTTCCGAGCACTTAGCAAATTACTGACTTGAAATAGCTTTTGCAAAATTTGCCTGTGTTGTTTTCCCCCGTGCCTTGCAAAAAGGGGAGGGAAGGGGCACAGGGGGAGAGGCATACGTGCTCAGATACTGGAATGACTGGAGAGGAGCTGAACAAACCGTGGCATATTTCACAGGGTGAAGACGCATACAGAAGTCCTGAGTTTTCAATATAGTGAGATTTCTCAGTCACTCATAAGTTTAGGCACTGACTCAAGATATCAACATGAGGAAGGCAAGCTTAGTATTTCACCTGTTCATGTATGTCTGAACTGAGTCTCCTTTAGCCTCTGAGTAGCTTCACATGGCAGCTACTCAGTTACATCCAACTTTGATTTGGTTTGTGTAGTGGGTTGACCTGAATTGACAGACAACCTGTTAATCCAATTACGTTTCTCTCAATGTCACATGTTAAAATTGCGTGGAAAGGCAGGACCTGGGGGAGGTTTCAACCCGCTACAGTTTGGAAATGATTCTTCCCCAGATTTGTGTCGCTTCCTGCAAAATTTCAGCCAGAGATCTGGCCAACAGGGAGCTCAGCTCTGAATTAGTCCGACTTCAGTTGCAAGTGTAGCAGAAGAGAAAAAGAAAGATCCAATAAAAAAGCCCTGCTTTTGACTCCATCTCAAACTGTTCAGTTCCAGAACTGAATCCAAAACCAAACTTTGCATTCAGATCCATCTGCCACAAGCCCTTGGCTCACAGGTGGAAGCCTGTAACCTGCTGCCAATGAGGGCATGTTTCATGAGACTGCAGTGGGGAGACTTGGCTGGCAGAAAATATCAGTGGCTGCGTTGACCAAATGCAACAAACATCAGCTTGCTCATATGGAAAGCGGACATTGGAACAAGTACGAAAAAATCAAGACCATCTCAAAAGACTGCAGCACATGGGTTTTGTCATTTTGGCAAGGTTTTTCCAAGCCCCAGGGGAACAAGAGCCTGTCTGTCTTAAACGGGCTTCTCTTGATATCACCAGCATAGGTTATCAAGGCTAATCTTACATTTGAATTGGGGAGTCACGGGGAAGTTGCAGGAAGGAGGGCTTTGCCTAAGAGTAGAGTCCCAGTAGTGGACTTTGTTCCTGTTAAATATCAAAAAGAGAGCATGCCTAGTGCCTTTTGGCAAGCTTTCTTTCAGCTACCAAGTTGCAGAGCAGAGCAGATCAGTGAGATGTCTCTTCCTGGACATTTTCAAGACTCAGCTCAACAAAACTGTGGCTGATCTGATCTCATGCTGGTGATGGTCCCAGGGAAGCTGGATTATGCGACCTCCAGAGAGCCCCTCCAATCGGATTTTCTGTGATTTTTGTAGTGCAGGTGTACCCTCCTCGGTTTGGTTCTCTGTATAAATATAAGGGGTACGGCTGAATCTGCATCATCCCTCAGAATTCCCAGCAGCAAAGTGAATCAAAGGTTCATAGGATAACTTGGGATGGACAAGACCATCGCAGGTCATTTGATCCAACGGGTTGCTCAAAGTAGGGTCATCTTAGATTAGGTACCAGTACAGCAGTGAGGAGAGATCACAGGCTATTTCTGAAGGGCCAGCAAAGGTGACCTTTGTGCAGAGGTTTCACTCATGCTGCAGAGAAGGTTGCCAAACACATGGTTCCTAAAGTATCTCACACCTCCCCCTAAAATATTTTAGCATTCCACAAATCAAAAGAGAGACTGAAATACCATTTACTTCTTAGCTTCACTTCTAGAGGAAACCCCCATAGTAATCAGGAATTTAAAAAATCTGAAAGGCATTCAGATGATGTTGAGTCTCTCCCCCTCTTCCAGGAGCAGAATCTCTTGCAACCTTGGCAGTTCAGATAGAAATTGCCCTTAAAGCCCTGTGGACAGAGGCCCCATCATACCTCCAAGCAGCCTTTTAAACGGCTTCATTCTCCTTCCTATCATGATGCTCCTCTGTGTTTTAACTTAGTGTCACCTCCTATGATACAAAGGAATGGCATCTTTCCCTCTTTTCACACATCTTTAGTGGGTTACCATCGCATTCATCTGCAAGCCCTGCAAGGCAGGGGCACAGCCTCATGGATGCCTGTACAGTATCGAACACAACTGGGCAGGAATCAGAGCCTTTCCCTTTGTACATGTTTTGTAAGACCCAACCCGCACCAATGAATGCACTGACCCTGTAAAGCAGGAAGTGTCATTTCAGAGATGAGAAAATGAAGCAGAAAGACAGGCAGCATAGCAGCATGCCGAAGTTCACACAGAAAGTCTGTGCCAGGCCTGGGAATCACGCCTTAGTCAAGCATCTTAATGTTCTCTCCTCTCCTTTTGGCACTGCTGAGATATAAAATAATAATAATCATGAAATGTGCCCAGATGCTACGAAGATCATCACCTTAATTCAAATAATAGAAATAGCCAGCACCTGTGTAATGCAGAATCAAAATGGTGTATAATGGGGAGAACAAGATGTAGCTTAGAGTTTAAAAGTAATTAAAATTTTCTACCTAAGTTTCTTTTGCTTAATGTACTTCCAAAAAAACATTCATCTGCTTGCAAATGCCTGACCCTAGGAGTGCAGGTTTCAATGCGATGGAAAGGCATACATTGGCAGAATGACAGCAACTGAACGGCATCTCATCTGGATCCAAAAATGTAAAGAAAAGGAAATACTCATTATTCTAGAGGCTCAAAGACAATTTCAATCCATTTTAACTCTAACAGGTCCCCCTGTGGCCTCTTAAAACCTACTGAATTGAAGCAAAGTAGTGTAAGCGGCAGAGTTTCATCTTCAAAGGTGCAGTGAAAATATCCACGTTGACAAGAGGGCTCAGTTCGGGAGGTTTTGTGGGGTTTCACTGTGGACTTTTAACAATGCTCTTCCGCAGCACCTTTTATCTGTGGATCTCACCGCACTTTAAAGATACTGACTGATCTCTCACCACGTTTCTCCTGGGAGAGGTGTATTATTATCCCCATTTAATTAACAGGGAAACTGAGGCATAGCAAAGGAAGTTATTTGCCTGGGCCTGCGCAGCGCACTGGTGGAGAAGAGGGAAGAGCTGGGATTAGATACAAGCTCTCTTGATGGTTTAGGTGTCCCTACTCATTTTTATCTTCTCTGCTCCTGCTTGCCTCTCCAGCTGCAGCCCCCCCCCAGCCCTGAGTTGTCAGGAGCCCTGGGGGATGTGAGGCGTGTGCTGAGCCAGGCAGTGATCACAGCAAAACAAGCAGCAACCCTGCCTGTTCATTCAGAGTAGTTCTAAGCACGTAAAGAGAAATCCCAGTGGCCCAGACAAGACCTCATAGCTCCAACAGCCTTATTCCTAGGCTACTAGACATAATTTGCAAAGGTACAAAGCAAAAATGAGAGAAAAACCTCCTCCTTCCTCCCTGTCATTCTAGCATTGCACAGTGCAACTGCTGTGCTAGAGAAGGATATGAATTTCTCTCAAATCAAGAAAAGAATTCGAGTCTCAGACTGGAAACTGTAGTAGTACTGGAAGCTCTTGGCATTCACTGTGCACCTCTACAGAACCTCTTTCTCATCCCAAAGTCACGCCCGGCTTTTTAATCTGTGTGTGCTGTTTTTCCACATACACATAATAGACACGCATAACGATGCATAAATAAATGTTTATGTGACTCTCCAGAAAACAGTGAGGAGAAGCCTCGAGAAGAGAGAATTACTACTGTCACCATAGCAAGGTCTTCCACTTAGCTCCCTTTCATGGTTATTCAAATACCAGCACTGTAGTAAGATCAGCAATATTGAAGTCCACATTTTCCCCCTTCCTTCTGAGGCAGCCCTGGCAGGAGGCAGCAGTACTCCAGGCATGTTAAAACATATTACCTCATGCCTGGTGCCCCAGTTGTACAGAAGTGATGGTTGCTAACTCAGATCCGAGCAGCTCAGAGAGTTTTCTCTGATTGCACTTGAACGCAGACATGCGTGTTCATGGGAAAAAGGGAGTGGAAAGAATGCCCCCTCAATTTACCTTTATTCCATTGTTCTCCTCATAGCTTTCAAGGGTTATAACTATATTTAGGCTGGCAAGGACAGACAGCGAGCCTACGCTGTGCTCGCAATGTGGGGGTTGATACAATTTGATGGTGTTCTTTTGAAGATAATCCCACTGTAGAGGCCTGGCAGCTCTAGCAGAAGAGCTCTGGAGAGACGGGATCTAAGCTGAGGGAAAGCAGGAGACCGGGGTAGGGGGAGTTTCTGGCTGAAGTGTGTTGTCAAGAAGGACATCACGAAGATAGTCACACAGTCTTAATAAAGTTCCTAACACAGATGTGATTCAGAGGACCAAAACAGGAGTCTACTTGCTCAGTTTTGTTATAGGGCAAATGCAGGTGCCCCCAAAAAGGAGTTCAGGATTGCTGAGGTAACTGCATAAATGTTTCGTAATTCACTAAGAACAGCCACAACCTGAACGCTCACGTTTGAAATACAGATCTTTGCTTTTCTTCCTTAGGAGCAGCCAAACTTAGTGAGGCCTTGACCCTATTCCAGGGAACAAGAAATCTCTCCTCTCTCCCACACAGGGCTGCCTCCAAGTTTATGCAAGTCCAGTGCCCTCACAGAGCTGCAAGGGAGATGATGCCAGTGGACACTGGAGGTTGCTAAGACACACTGGCTTCAACTGAAAACTGTCATATCCTGCCCGTTTGTTGGGCTCACAGTTTGCTAAATGGAATGCACAGTCCCCATGCTGATCATAATTAATGGAGATGCTCTGGGATTTTTAAGAGGCAAGTGCCTGTTCTTTTGGAACAGGAGGACCTGAGATTTATCACTGGTGCTGCAATGAAGAGGGAAGTCAACATGATGTACGGTGTAGAGACCATCAAAAATTATTCCTGTGACCATGGATTCATTGAATTACTTAACATCCTCACACGGAACTCTGGAGTTTAATAATGCTAATGGGGTACTTTGAGATCCATATACGGAAGAACTGAAGGAGGAAAATGATCATTATGTTCTCCCACTGTCATCTGCAGGTTTCAAAATATATTACAGTCCTTCAGTAATTGTCACAATGCCCCACTAAGTCAATATTATTATAATACTTTCATAAGTGCTGAGAGACTGATTCTGATCTCATTCACATGGATCCAGTCACAACAATACTATCCCAGCCGGAGGGTTGTCTCCTGTATTTCAGAGCTATGGGAGCATTGTGGGTTAGAAACGTCTTCTACAGAAAATAAAGTAGCTTTGACCACAAAGGACCAGATTAGAGAACTGTAATGGTACCTCACATAGATGGCAAGTCTGGTCCACCAGCTCCGTTGCATTCATGATGCTTCACAGCACAGGTCCTGTCCCACAGGAGAACCTTGGCAATTCTAGGCTTAATTCTGCAGTTCTTTGAGGAGTGTACTTAGAGCCTGACCCAGGGGCTCACACCTCAAAGCAGAACTTGCTATTTACATCACTGTGAATGACAAGAAAACCCAAACAACTGGTTTAAGAGTGCACAGTGGTATCAGTAAAACTGCTTGGAGTGAAAGCTGAGCCATCACCTTTGAGCAGCAGATAACCCTTCCCTCTCTGTGGTTTTGGACTGATGACAGTGCATTTGGCAGCAGGGTACATAGCTGCAGACAGGATAGGGGGCTAAGAATTTGATTTCTGAGAGTTACAGGAGGTCCCTTGTCAAAACTTTCACGTCGGTGGATGACCTCACTATTCATCTCCATAAAATGGGGAGAAGAAAGCAATCTTGCTTTTTTACATTGCTTTGAGATTCACAGATAAAACACATTTTCTAGAACTCTGACGCTTTGTTAAAAAATTCATAGCATCATTTTCCCTTCTGCCCTCCATTCTGCTAACTAAAATTCAGGGGGTTGTGGATTGTTGCAGGGAAATCAGGAACTGGAAAGAAGTCTTTTATGATATCTTTTTTATTTGCAAAGAATGCCTGGACTTATATTTTCTTCCACACAGGAGAAATCAAACAAGCCAGAGAGTTTCTTTGCTTACAGCATCAAACTCTAGGCTTTTCCTTAGGGTCAGGCTACCAGCTGCTTGAACAGGCTGTACTTCAGCTCCCTTCTTTCCCCATGTTTGTGTTGAAGTTACATTCTCTCTCTCACATGCATACACACCATCCCAATTTTTCCAGAGCCCATTGAAGTTGTCTTTCCTGAGTGGTTAAAGTGTGCTTGTATGACCTCTGGCTTGGATGGAAGCCTGCTATCATTTCATAAGAGACTTTAACCATTACTCTAGAATGAAAAGTGAAATTTAGCTCAAGCTACAATGCCACTGGTGATTCTCAAGCCCTAAAGCAGTGGCCAAAGCCAGCCAGTACTCTGCTTCTGAGAGCATATACTCAATAACATGAACTTTGCACTTGAATTGCTGCAAGATTTCTTGGGAGAATTTCTTCACAGCAGTTCAAATGTTTCTCTCTGTGGTTCTGGCAGATACACAGGAAATTTTTCTGAGGTGGCCTGTACTGAGTCTTCTCTGTTAACTTGCAGGGCATGCTTTTGCTCCCAACAACACCACTAGTAAGTCAGCCATGGGAGGAGGAAGGGTGCAGAAAAGAGGATGAGTTTGGAGCTGTTTAGGTTTCTTTAGTGCAAGGTGAGAGAGTGCAGAAGAAGCAGAGGCAAGACCTGGGAATTTTAGAGGCATGAAGAAAATTATATTGGGGGTCTCTTATGACTAACTGGGACTTTACACCTAAGATTGTGAACTCTAGGGAGAGAACCACAGGAGAAAGAGAGAGGAAGAAAAAGCAGATAAAAGCTAATAGAAGCAGGGAAATACATTTGGGAGATGTGGGAAAGGATAGGTGAAAGCAACATGAAGGAAACAGAGCTTGAGAGGTGAAACAAAAGGGGGGAGGGGGAAGAATGTAGGAAATGGAAGAAAACAGTTTAACCGAATAGGGGGAAAACAAGCCAGTCGAGAACAGGGAATAGGAAAAGAAGCAAGCAGGCTTTTACCCGAACAGGTAAAAATTTAGGATGCTTTTTCCTACATTAAAAGAAAAAAAAGGGGGGGAAAAAGAAAGCCACCTTGTTTAGAGGTGGGTTGGAACATAGCTATGGATTAGAATCGAGCTCCGGAATAATCACGCTCCTCAGAGCTAGTGGCCGATTTTGAAGACCCTGGCTGCCCAGGCCCTTCTTGCAGCACAATGAAGAATTGCTGTGTCCAAGAGCACCATCAAGCGGTGAAGGGAAAGCGATATTAAAGCAGCCGAAAGGCACTTATTGGCGCATAACAGAAAGCTGCACGGAGCAATTCATTTCTGAGCAGTATCCTTCGCACAGAGAGCCCTACAGCTCACCACGGAGCAGATTAAAGGAAGAGATAAGGCTTTGCACAGGCAGCTGTTGCACATACAGCACATTCAAGAGGCTTCTGACTGCAGGTGGGGAGGTGGGGGAAAGAAGGTGGGAACGGCCCAAAGAGGAAACAAGGATCAGTGACAGAAGCAGTGGCGCTCCAGAGTGGAGGGGACGGAACAACCTGGAGGAGAAGGTGCCTGGGATCAAGTGTGACAGCAAGGGGGAAAGGTGGGGAGGAGCAGCAACTGAGGATCAGTGATGGAAACAGTGTGATCACACACGCTGCAGGCGTTGGCAGAGGGCTCAGGAAAATCAGAAAAGCAGCTCGGATCTGGGCGCCTCACTGGAGAATTACCTCTCCACAGTACTAATCAGCCTCCCCTAAAATTGCAGTATTCAGGACTGCTGGTGCTGTGCCCAGCATGGCTTTGGGAAGAATCACGTAAGGGATAATTGTGAATAGGCCAGAGTGTAACAAGTCAATGATGATGGATTTTAACAAAGGAGTGGCTGTGGCAAAAGCAGCTTCTGTGTGTGTCTGGGATGCTGAAGCATGAACCTGACACAGATATCAATAAGGAAATCGTGACTAATATAAATGTGAGAACTCAGTAAAAGCTGGTGCTAGAAGCAGCATAATGACCATTGCTACTCATCTGCCAGTTTCCACTCACAGATCTCAAAATACCAATAATAAAAAAAAAAAGGGGGGAGATCAGCATCGCCTACTTTATTTTACACCTTGAAAAACAGAGACATGGAGAAACAAGTCGTTTGCCCAGAAAGCATAAACGAGCAAAATTTCAATGCCTTGGGTTCTGTAATGTGTATCCTGCAAAACAGTCCACGCTGCCTCCACGCAAGGAGGAAGCATTTCACCCAGGCACAGACAGTTCCCTTCAGGAAGGCTTCAGAAATAGGAAGGAGAGTGAGGGAGAGATGTGGTACATCACAGGCAGACAAACAAGAGATGAAAGGGTAGGCTGAAGGAGATGGGGGAGTTGAGTGAGGTCCACACAGGAGGGACACCAGCAGGCTTACAGTGAGCACTGGCAGCGGAAAAGGGAGCAGTGGTAATGACAGAGCTTGTTTGAAAGGCAGAGAGAAGAGGAAAAAGGGCTCAAACAGCAGTGAAAGAGCTGTGAAAGCAGTGAAAGAGCAGCAGCTGATGAGGCACAATTCACACCAGAAGGTGAAAGAGAGAGAGAACACCCAAGGAAAATTTCCTTGTTCAGTAGTGCTGAGAACCATGGGGAGGACACAGGAAATAAGGGTGAAAAAGAAGGGTTTCCTCTTACAAGAAAGAAAAAAAAAAAGGAAATGGACATCTTGCTACTGAAGCACCAATATGATCATCACAAGAGAGAGACTGATTTCACCTGAGCAAGACCTATCTTTTAACAACACCAAGCACAACTATCTCAGACAAATGTGAACTTCAAGAAAGAAGCTGCCACTTTGTCTAACTTTGTGGGCCCCTTAAATTCACTGTGTGTTCTTTGTTGGAGTTGGTTGATTTGGGTTATTTTGTGTGTGGGTTTTGGGGTGGTTTTGGTTTGGGTTTTTTTGTTGTTGTTGTTTTGTTTGTTTGGGTTTTTTTGGTTGGTTGGTTGGTTGGTTTTTTAAATTGCTATTATTATTTTTTTAACTCTTTCTTCAAATGGTTCCCATTTAGAATGTCTGTTCCTAGACTCTGCCTTTGGGCTTATTCTTTACTTTGGCAAGGTAGAATCAAAGGCCCTGGGGAGCTCTGCCATCTCAGCCACAGAGGAATTCTGCTGTGGTGACCTGTGGGATGATCCAGGCTTCTCTGAAGCACTGAGGGACACATAGAGGTCTTTTTGCTTGCCTCATTAACCAGAGTGACTTTGTAGCTTCCAGCTGCTTCAGAGCAGTGCTGAGGTCAGAAAGGGGTGCAAACAGAGATTTCCAACATGTGGTTGGACATGGCAGGAAGGAGAGAAATATATTCTCCAGTGGGCTTCACAGCCTATTTAAAATGCAATAATTAATGAGTCAAATATTTCCTCCAATCAGACTCCAGAGTTTCAACTTCCCATCATGTCTATTTCACACAGCACCAGTAATTTTCCTTTCCTCCCTCTTCTGTTGAGGTGATTAATAATTAATTATTATTAAAAGAAAAAGGCTGAGGGAACCCACTTCCAGTTTTGCAACCAAAAGACTCAAACCCACACTAATTGTAATCCTCATCACTTTTCATCCAGCCAGGCAAAATCTGGGTTTATGGCAGAAAGCTGTGCATCTGCTCCTCACTGTATCTAAAGCTAATGGGATGGGGAGGGATGAGGAAATCTCATGAGCTTTGGAAGGAGCTCATATGAGGCAAGGCAGAAATGAAGAGGTCTCAGCTTTGGGAAAACCCTTTTGAAAGCTTGTTGGAGGAACCATAGCAGAACTGACTGCTTCTGACTTCTGCTAATACCCCATGCTGAATATTAATGATAAACATAATAAAATATGTATACGGTGTAATAGGAATAAAAACGCACATGTAGCACCGCAGATTTATAATATTGCTTTAAATACACATTCAGACAGCTGAGTAGCTGTGGTGAACACAGAGCCTGCTGCAAAGAATGAAAACAAGCTCCCTGCTCAAGATACTTATTCATGCTTATGCCAGACTTTTTTCACGTCTGCTGTGTGGCTTTCAGGTCCCTTTGCTTTCCAGTTCCCAGTGTGATTACACTGTCTGGACAAACTTAATAGCTTAATCTGTACCATTGTCCTAGCACCTGGAAGTATTTAAAGCTGAGGAGAAGGGGGTGGATAAGAAATAGGTTTGCTGGTGTTCCACAATCCTATCGCATAAGAGACTTCACTATCAATGAACCAATGAATTGGAATGGCTTAAGTCTCTCCAGAAAATGACCTACCTCCATTCCTGCCCTAAAGCTGGGTACATCTCACCTTTTTCACCACCCTGGATCTGCACTGAGCAGTTCCTGACAGCTAGGGATTCTCAACAGCATCAGCTAGACATTCGCTCTGCATAACGTGGCAAATGGGAATATGACCTGTTCTAAGCCCTTAAGAGTCAACAACAGCCAATGTTACAGAAGCCTGAAAAGTCTGAAAAGAGCCCAAAGTTCACAGAGGTGAGATGACAGAAGAAAGCTGCTCAGCAGGTCAACATAGCCACCTTTTATGGTTTCCAACAGGGACTACATGAGGTGTTCGGCTGTTGTACCAAAAAATCTACACTATTTTTTTCCCATCTGTATCATTTGGTCTCAACAAAATGCATCTCCCTATAAACTACCTTGCTTGCTTTACATATCCTCCTTTCTTCTCTTTAAACTCTGGTCCCTTTCTGCCATTCTTCTTCTGCATCTTTCATGCTTCACCCACTCTGTTTCCTCCTTTCACTAATTTGCATTGCCAGGACTGAAGACCACTGCCTATTTGTGTGACCTAGAAGTAGTGATATTTTCTAATTAAAATTTTCAAGAGAACTTGGGGTTTTGCCCTGAGACACTGTAATAACACCTGTACCACACGGAGCTCCTCCCTGCTGTGGGCAGGACTGCACTTGGCCTCTCTCTACGATGGCACTTCCTCTGTGAGGGAAAAACAGATTTGAAGTACTGCTGGGAGATTAACAGAAGAAGCAACAGAATGCCTCCCACAATACCCCCCTCTCTCACCCAGCTTCCTAATTCTTCTTTCTTACTACACCAATCTCTTGGGTTCCTTGCAGCGAAAGCTCTTTGCACACTGCTTTTCTTATCTGTACCATCGCCTTTCCCACTCAAGGCAAAGGGAACAAGGATTCTGGAGTTATATCAGACACCGTACATAAAACAAGAAAACACACTTTAAATTACTGGAAGGAAAAGAGACATAGTTCAAAAGTGCTGTGAATTCAGCAATTTCCATCGCTTTAGAGGAAAGTCTCATTAGAAGAGGGGCACAGAGCCAGGGAGTGGGTTTGATGATTGTGGATGAGAGCAGGTGTGGGTACTACCACAAGCCCGCTGGATGTAGTCTCAACTCTCTATCTCTGTTTTAATCTTATCTCATGATTTCTTGAAGCAAAGTGGCCTCGACGTGTATAAATGACAACTGTTAGGCAAAACCCGCAGAGTGGTAGTAAAAGTAATGATTATGGTAATAACATAATGCAGGCAAAATACCTTCACATGTGTTTACAAATAACACTCTTCTTTAAGGCACTTGAGACATCCCCTGCTCTGTAGGGTGAACCTGTTCATCAGATAGGCCGTCTCCGGGGGTCTGACCTGAACCACTGAGCAGCTTCAGCTGGGAATTAGACCCCCTTCTGGGACTTAAAGCTCTGGAAATTATTTAAAGTGCTTGCAAGAAAATCCATGGTGCCTATCAAACAGTTCCCCAGAGACAGAAGAAACAGGGGAAAAATTCTTCCTGTGGAGACTCTGACAGTGATCTTGAGAAAGCACCACAGGAAGCAAACAAGCCCTCACCTAAACACATCTAGAGTTGTCTATTTCTTTTTCCTGCTCTGATATTCAGCACCTTTGCTTCCTACCTCTCGAAAAAGCTGTCAGCAGAGGTAGCTCACAAGGGAGATGCTTTTTTAACTGTGGCTATTCACAGACTCAGCACTTTTACAGAGTCATTTCATTCTGAATGACTCCCAGGTTATTTATGCCAGAGGAATACGGTCCCATCCAAGGCCTTTCAGTGACTGGAGCTCAAGGAGTAACCAAACATCTTGCCCAAATACAAGATTAAGATTGCAGGCAGGACCTTCTGCTATGCTAAGCAAGTCAAGGAAAGAGGAGCCTGCTGTGAACTGTCCTCCACCAGAGGTTACTGCCTTGTCCGCTCTGCCAGCTTTGAGACTTTCTGCTTGTATCCTTATTAAGACAAATTTGCCCATTTAGACTGAAACAGAGAGGAGCAATGAAAGAAGCAGCTCAGCTGGCAACTCTTTGAGGGATGGCATCACCAGCACCATGGGGGCAGCTGTCAGCAACTGCAGTATCTTCCACTGACTCAGCTGATTGCAGGACCATCCTTTGCCCTGTGCCCTCAGCCCAGCTACGAAGTAAAATGTGTTTACTGAATCAAGCGTCACAGCAATAATTTAATCACTTCACACTGAGTACCTGTTAGTGGGACTCATTGAAATTAGCTTTTAAAATTGCTTTAGCTACCTCTAAGTTGACTCAGGAGAAGTCTCTCCTTGTCTTGTGTAGACTATCTTGCTCAGCCCCACTAATGGCAAGGTGACCCCAAGAGCACATGGAAAGAAGTTTCCACAAGAGAGGGAAAAGAAGCAGTTTATACAACCAGCCTGTAAATCACTTGCACTCAACTGGTACAAGTTTCTTGTGTAAACCAGGTGTTAGAAAAACAACCCTTGCCCTTAATTAACAAAGATGAATTCAGACTGCAGGAGCAGGTGAGTTTGGCACCTAAGCTGGTAAGATCAGACAAGCTCAATAGAAAAATCTATGCACACAACATACACCCAGCAGGATACACACAGAGAGCCCCGAGAACACAAGATGGAAGAATTTCCATCATCAAAGCAGAACATCACAGGCAGCTGTAGGCAGCCTGAGGGCAGGACACAGTTGCTAAGCAACTCTTCCCTGGGTTGGATGTCACACACACCCCCAGCCCCAGCCACACAAGGGATACTTTGCACTGGGGTTTCAATAAGAAGGCAGCTAATAAGTTTCCAGTGCTCTCCTGAAGCAACGCCAAGTACCTTGAGTCTGTGATTCTAACCAGTAGTCCCCTTTCAAAAACATACCGGCCTTCTGTAGTTCGAAGTGATATTTGACTGGACCAGTTAGTTGATCATGGCATAAACATAGACATCAGGGTGAAAAGAGATGTGCAACATAGACACTGGTGCAGACAATTAGATGTTTTAGTCTGGTAGTGTTTGACATGTGTGCCCAACTACAAGAAGTTCAGAAATAAAAAGATAGGCAAATAATAGAGAGCATGGTTAAAGAAAGCCAGAAAAAGCAGTTTTCCTCCCTACTCACTCCCCCAAGAAATTGTAAGCTTTATCTTTTCTCTTTTTGTAAGAAATCTTTCTTAAGATGAAACGATAAAACCATGAGAGAATCAATATTTTGAAGAAAGCAGAAATATTTTAGGACATCCCACCTTCTCTCTCAAGTATTTGGATCCTGGGGGCTATCCATCTGCCCAGGAAAGAGTAGATGGGTAACATGCAGACAACAGCTCTTGAAGAGCTGAGAACATTGAAAGGCTGGTGACCTTACAAAGCAGAAATCTGAAAGAAAAATCTACCTGCAAAAACTTGAGAGTCTCAGTTCAACTAGGCCTAGAAAGCCAGAACCACCCAGCTCAGCAGAAGAACTCGAGTGAAAAAGAAAAGAGAAGTTGTTAGGGGCACTGACAGCATTGAGCCATGCTGACCAGGCAGCAGATCTGTGCCTTATTTCTGCTGCGAGCTTCAGCAAAACTCATGCCCCACTGCAGAACATTTCTGTCCCAGTGATAAAATGTTGCCTGAACAGATGAGAATTTCTTTAAGAAACTTTTCAAAATCCATCTTGCCATAGGTGTACATTTTTAATGCTGCCCCAGCCTAAGTCATGGAAGGTTTCCCGTGGCTACAACAGCCTTGGGCTAAACCAACACATCACGAGGCACTTAAAAATGCCTTCTCACTTTGGGGAGTAACTAAGACACAAGTGACCAGATTTCTGACAGCACTGACAGCAACTTGGCTCTTTCAGGGATAAGGCGAAGATATTTGCATGCAAGCTGCAAATACCAGCATTCATTCCCCCCATCCTGGCAGAACTGAGATGTCTTGTCTGAAAGGTATTTATACTTGCATAGAGCAAGTGTATCTAGTGCTCTGTAGCCATCATAAATTCTTCCACTCCATCCTAACTTACTTTTGCTAGAATGTTTCTCTGTAATTATTCACATGTGCTCACAGGTCCATTGCGCCAGGCATGGGACAAGAGCACACTGAAAGACACCCCTGGGCCCTCAAAAACAGAGATCCGAGTACTTGGTATTATTAACCTAATCCTACAGATGAGCAGCTGAGGTTCTGGGACTCTTAATCAAATACTTATGTCCTTTTGGGATGCTCATGGAAGAACTGGACACATTACCCACACTGCCTGAATGTCAGAGAAGCATTTTTTCCCCATGCGGGTTAGACTATTCTTCCTAAACTCTGTTTCTGGGAAGCTCCAGGCGTGTTACTAATGAGGTGTTATTCATTAAAAAGCTATCTGGCCTTTTGTTTCATATTCCAGCGGGCCAAAGAGAAAGCCAGGAACTATTCTATGCACCAGAACCCAAGAGAATGACAAACCCTCTCCTGTCCTGTCTTCTGTTGTAGCTTGAGCCTTGAGGAAGAGGAACATATCTCAGCAAGCCTTTCCTTCAGCAGGCTCTTGCAGTTGCCCATCAGGGTATGATGTGAGCCTGGGACTTTGAAAGATTTCCCCAGGTGGCAGGGCTTTTGTCAAGCTCCATCTTTGTGACAAGGGACTTAGGGCTTTGCCCAGCTCCGAAAGTTTTGGGCTTTCACCACAAAGATTTATTCTCCCCTTTGGGACAAAATAGCAATATATGTGGACAGCAGGCAGACAGCTTGGATACAAACAAAATAGCAGTTTTCAGCTGAAGCTTTTTTCCTCCTTTTCATTTTTACACCGAAGACTCTGGAGGGGAAAGAGAGAAAGTGAACAGAAAAATCCACAGGGAGAGGAACATGTGTTGGGGGAGGAGAGTGAAAGGAAACAAATTAAAATGACAGATAGAAGTTGTGTGTAATAGTGCATTATTTATAAAGACAAGTTCAACTGAAAAACATTCCTGTCCAAGCAGGAAGAAAGGAAATAACTCTTTTTATTTCACTACGTTCATTAGTTGCTATCATCCCAATCCAAGTGCCACATGCATCATCTGCAAACCAACCGAGGACTGTGGCCACAGCCGACTGTGCTTTGCATGGAACATCCGTGGCTTGCAGGTCAAGATTACAAGAGAAAGTAAAAACATTTTCAGAAGCCCTTCATGCACATTCAAAATCCTGTTATGGGAGCAGCCTTCAGAGCATAGAGCTTGTTACAAGAGCCTGATCTAGGGAAGCTCAGCAAGAGCAATATCATCCTATTTAGCAGGACTGATTTTGGGACCTTTTCAGTGATCTTCCAGTGCTACTTTTCCAGGAGTGGAACAGAGGGAGAAAGTTGCCAGGTAACGCTGGGGATCTTCTACAGAGTCAAGCCCCAAGTGTTTGTTTGTATTTTGAGCACAGATAGGAGAATTCCCCAAAGATATTGTCGGGCCAGGAAAAGGATACCTCCCTTGGAGCTGCATGAGCTGTCAGTTTAATAAAGCCGTGTTTTCAAGCTCCCAAGGACAGTTTTCACTCTCCAACATTCCTCTCTGAATTCCTGTAAGGTAATACAGAATTTCAAGCTGTCCAGTGTTTTTCAACAATCCAGATGTGTTACAGATGTCCTTTGTCTTCCAAATTTACACTTTCTACAAAAAGCACATGCATTAGTTTGGCCATGGAGTTGCTCTGTACACTTGCTATTGCATATGGTTTCATTGTCTGTGAACTTCTTGGTAATTTTCCAAATATTTCACTATTTTGCTGGAGATAGAAAATAGACTGAAAAGATAAGTTACTTACAGGATGACTTATTTTCTGGAGGTCACTGACTTTTCTTAGAAAGAAAGCCTTTTAAGTATCTCCTCCAATCTGCCTGCCTTTTCAGAAATAATTGCCAGTATTGCAACGAAGTTAATTACTCTAAGTGTCCTGGCACACATGTTGTGCAGCTGTTTGCCTGTGTGTAAGGCAGCTGGTCAGTCCCCCCACTCCTGAGAGGACCTGCCAATATACTCCACTCTCGGTCACAGCACACTCTCATCTTTTTCCCGTTTTAGCTAGGGCAATTCTGCTGTGGCTCCTGCCCGCTCCTTTCAAATCTCTTAGGATCTGGGATTCCTCCAAAAATGGCTCATCTCCTAGAGACATCTTCCAGCTCTGTTCTGAGCCTTTTATGGAGACTGCCTAATGATCCCAGCTGGGTCTGACTGGGACTGGATGGGTCCTGTAAAGCCAAAACCTTCTGGTATAGTATCTTGCCCAGAAGAGCTGACCTACAACATTATCCCATTGCAAGCTTCCCATACCTACTCTTTCACAGCTATTTTACAGTTTGTCCTTTATATTTTCAAACTGTTCTTTTTATTTTTTAATCTTGTTCATGATGCTTTGGGGTGAAAGAGAACCAACTTCTCAATCTCAGACATTTTCAAGCCATCATTAATTTCTTTCCCATCCTCATTTACTAATAGACCTACTTTCTCCCTACTGTTACTTTTTGCTCTGATCTGTTTGCAAAAGCCTTTTTTATTCTACTTTAACCCATCGATTTCATTCTGTTTCTCATCTGCCAAGCCCTCAGATGGCATGTTTTATCAGCTAGGAATTCATCTCATTTCTTTCTATTATGCAACATTATCTCAGCTGCCTCACTGAAACTGAAGCATAACAGATCTCCTGCACTCACTTTTATCATCTAAGGCTCTTATTCAGCAAGGTAATGCCACCAGGCTCACCGGAATTGTCTCACTGGGGTCAGGCACTGAAAGTTAGAAGGATAGTCTTAAGGCCCTTGTTCATCAGCGGGAGGTAAAAGCTCCCTTGCTGCCATTCTGTGAAAAAAAATGATATATACATTGAGGGGATATATATTGATATATATTATATATTGATATGTGTTGAGGATAGAGGAAAATGCTACAAAGAGAGTTTCCTCTGTATTCCTAATCAAGAGATAGTGTGTCTGTCACCCACTTCCTTCCCCCTGCCTACAGAAGAAATAAAGAACCTGCCCAGAAGCCCTGCCAATCATTTAAGGTCATCCACCCCAGAAGAACGGAATAAACTGCAGAGGACTGGCACAAGGGCTACTAGCAGATGTCAGCTCCAACCTTCTGGCATTTCTCCTTGTGACTGCTGCTCCCAAAACCTAACAAATGCTCCGTGGCTCAAACGGGGCACCCTCTCAGGAGGTGCTAATCCACAAGATGCTCTCCATGGGTGGTAGGGAGAGAGGGGGTTGCGAGGGTGCATATGTCTTAAGCAGTCAATGGTATTGAAAAGTAGCCCTGCAGGAGGATTAATTATGTGATTTGCAGCAAAGAAAATTGAGCAAAAGTGTTTGAAAATCTCTGCCACTCTCCTGTCTTCCCCACCGCCTCACTTTCTCATTTGGAAACTCTCAGATGCCTCTCCCTCTCTGGATGTTTTGATAAGGTCTTTTCTTGTTTCTTTCCCACCTCAAGCAAGTGTGATTTGATTTGGCTTCTCTTCCCTCCCCTCCCTGGTTTGAGGTGTGCATTGCTGGCTATCTGTTAAATTCCATCTCCCTTGCTTGTTCATTTTCTATACAATTCCTCTACACGCCCCCCCTTCAGCCAAATGGATTTTTTTAATCTACCTTGTATTTTAAGTTGTCTTGATATTGTTAGCCTTTGGGCTTACGAGACTGTGTTTTTAATACTTTCCCATCCTCCCTATGCCCCATCTCCAGCTCATACTAGAGGACAGCTTTGCATTCATTTCTATCAACTCCATAATTGGTTTGCAGAAAGTTCTAGCATCCTTATTAGAGTTATGTCAGAACCAATACCATGGGCCTGATTCCCCAGCAATAGAAAGTGAAGAACTACCAGGGCAACGAGAATCATTTATCACCTGGCAAGGGCAGATTGAAGTCACTACAGCCAAAAAAACTCGTTGAAAATATGGGATTGGCCTCCCCTCCATGACAAACTGAACTAAAAGTCCAGACAGCAGAAATTCCTCCAGATCTGGGCAACATTAGATTGGGATATGAATTTGGATATGGCAATACCTCCAGAAGTTCTCTCTCCCCTGAAAAGTGTACTCTTGAGTTATACAGGCAGTGTCAAGTACAATTCTGCCATAACTTTCATCCCACCACAAATGCTGCTCCTCCCCAACCTTTCTTACCTCCAACTGTCCACCAACCCAGAAGCCCATCATTTACAGTATTATTTTTTTTAATTTCTTGGGGAAAGAAAAAAATTGCTGGACACTCAGTGTATGAGCCTCTCTGATGAGATATTTCTTTGCCAGCAGTGAGGCGTTTTTCCCCAATATATTTTTCGGCAATAATAATAAAAAAGCCCTCATGCTTTGGTTTTAAAATACCTGAAAGCTTTTCCATTATTTTCTAGTTTGATCTGGCTTCTCAGTTTTGAACTTTTTTTTTTTTTAACGGTGTGTGACCACTTCATAAAACATCTCCTTATTTATTTTTGCCACACTTCAGTACTGAAAGTTCATTGGTTTTTTGCAGGTGCAATTGTTATATTCATGTCACAATGGCCTGTTTCTTTGCCTCATTTAACTCCAACATATTCTAGCTGGGGTAAACCAGAGTATGTAATGTCAATTTCCCAAAAATAACACTTTAGTTTCTCAATAAATCCAAACCAACCTCATTGTGGGGGTATATACAAAGACATTTACTTTGAACACCAACTGTGGAAATACATGTCGGGATCTGCCAGGGCAGCTCAGTGCCTTTCATTTTGATGCTTTCACACAGACATAAGAAGAGGTCAGCTTCTTCCTCCATGGCTATTTTTGGCTCTCAGGGTGCTAATGGAAATAAAAGCTCTATGTGCCTTGCTCTAGGCTCTAGGTGAGCCAATCTCACTGTGGCGATGCGTGAAGTCAGTTAGATGGATGAATACCTCTCATCATTTTTATTTCTTTTTTTTTTCTTTCTTTTTTCCGGAAAGACTACAACAGAAAAAGAAGACAGGACTGTGTTGCCATATGTTCAAAATCTTCTAACATTTTGACTCACTGCTTTGTTTCTGTTTGGAAACTTCTTGGTACAGAGACCATTCTGAATTAAAGTCCATAGCAATGCTTGAATCTTTAATCCCTCAATAATTCAAAACCCAAGTTCTCTGGATATAGGAACTGACCCCTTAACACACACCCTATTAAAAGAGGTCAGGTTAAAATTTAACATGTCCACCACACCATGATAATTGCAGAATGTCAAAGAATTTTGAAAACATTTCCTAATGAATCCTCAGAGCAGGCAGTGGATCTTATCACCAACATTTGAACCATCCAATCATGACAAAAGCAGCGGCGACTTGAGCAGCTCACATAGTCAGAGGGTGGAACAGATGGAAGCATCCCAATTCCTACCCAGTCCCAGATCAGTCTGCAGAGGAAGGGATAAGCTGGGCTGTTTATTTGAAAAGGTTAGAGGGAGCCCCAACTCACTGTTTCAGAGGATGACATATTTTTTTGCCCTATATCTGCTCAAATCACACTGACCCTCTGTAAATCATGCTCTGAGATCATGCTTACAGATCACTTAAAAAGGAAACATGTTTCTAATGAGTATCTCATTAAAATAAATAAATAAGTAAAGCTTTCTTTTTATGGCCTAACTTTTTATCTTAAAACATAGTGGGCCTGATTCACGTGGGAATGTCAGGTCAGAAGTTCTACACAAGGGAAAAAATTGCTTCAGAAAAAAATCTGAATTACCTTTTTGATCCGTCATTATACAACTTCATTTTCTTCTGCCCTAGTTTTTTTCTTCCCTCTGCTGTTGATCTTATCTTCCTTTATTGCTATTCCAGTCACATGTATTATCCTACCCGCTTTCTGTAATGCCAGCTAAATCATCATTGTTTTCATGCATGAGATCTTCCTGCTTAGTCATTTCCTATATTTCTTGTGTTGAGACACTGAGGAAAGACTTTTGCCCATTTTCTCTTACACCCTTTAACCTCACTTTCTTTTTTGGTTGCATTCCCTCTTTCTTAGTCCTAGTCTAACCTAGAGACAAAGTCAGACCATACCTCCTGCTCACCTTTGGGTGCTTCTGCAATAGCAATTACTCTGCTTTGTGCCTGACTCCTGCTTAGTTCAGTCCCTAGGGACAGCACGGTCCAGTCTTCCCTGCTGAGAAATCACCAGTGACCTCCTGCTCCCTCTCAATTCTCCTCATAGATGGCTCTCCAACATCTCCTCTTCTGTCAGCCACCCCAGCATTCTCAGCAGCTATGGCAATAGGACTCTCACACTCCCTCCCCTTCTCTGGCAACACCACCCCTCAGAAACAGAAAGCAGCATGCAGCCCTACAAGTAGAATAACAGAATCATTTAGGCCCTAAAAGGCTTTTCAAATCATTGAGTCCAAGCACAGGAACCTTCATGCTCTCTGCTCTTGGCCACCTTCATCACCAAATCCTTTTCCCACCTGGCCCTGCACTGTGCCTCTGGTTCTCTCATTTGCTTTACTATTCTGCATGGCTTCTCCCCATAAGGCTTGGCTTTAACAGGATAGAACAACCAAGACTTTAAATTCTCCATTCCCCCGTTCCCAGTTGAGTCAGTAAAGAAACTCAGAGGAGACTGGAGATGACCTAAAAGGATAACCTTGACACCAAACCCTCCAGAGGCTCTCCCAACTCTTTTCCTAATCACACTATAAGAACGTTCCTGATCCAAGGATGTGCTGTGCTTGGCACTTTGCCCATTTTTGGCTGTTGCCCTCCAAAAATGGGATTATTCTCCCCACCATGAATATGACCTTCTGCTACACAGCCACTGCCATTTCTCATGATTCCCTTGTGACAGTTTCAGGCCCTGCCTTGCAGTCACCCTCATTTTTCCACTTCTTCCCTCTACCCATCAGCTCCTCCACCCACAGTAAAAGGAATTGCATCTCCATGAAACTGGCAATTGGAATTTTTAATAGTTCTAAAATAATTTAGTCCATACTACAGGTAATTTTATTAACAGTCAATATTTTCTACCCTAAATGACAGATTTATTACAGCACATTATTTTTACTATTGAGTGTAATCATATCCCCATGCTACTGAAATCCCCTGGGCATCCACAGTGCTCTAGCAGTAATAAATAACCAATGCACACAGAGAAACTTCACTAAGGTGAATTTAAGGTTGCAGGCACATAGCAGTGGTTTGAGTGCATATTGCTCCTCAAGAACATTGGAGTTAACAAGTTGTTTGCAGGCAAGAGCAAAAGCAATTCTCATTTCCCATGTTTTTGGTCCTACGTCCCACATAACCCAAAGTCATGGGGTTCTTCTCCAGCTATTCTCCTATGGACATACCTTACTTGTACTCTGTTCCTCTGTTTCCTCGTAGCAGCTTGCATAAGTTAGGCCTAGTAGACAGTGATGTTGGCATATGAACTTTAGTTAACCTTATGGGATAAGGGAATAACTTCCATTTAAGAGGAGGAAAGAACCACTTGTCCAGATGAGCAGATTGGTGGCACCAGCAAGTGGCAGTAGACAGGTGTACATTTAGGGAATTTGTATGGACTAGTCAAGCATTGGTTAATCTCTACCAAAACTTATATCTGGCAGCACCTGAAGACACCCACGGACAGAGCCCAGGGGGCCCCACCACTCAGCACTGGGAATAAGCAGCTGGAGCTGCTACACTGACACATCCACAATTCTCTCCTGGGCTGCATCATCTCTCCCACTGAACAGAGAAGTTGTGTAACTCATAAAAATGCATATATCTGTGATTAAAATGTTCTGGTATCTAAGTCCATTTAGTCTCAGCTGCATCTGTTGGTCCTAAATGGCAGCAGCCCCCGCTCCCTGCATGTACACCTATGCAGCATCCCCATGGTTACTTGACCAAAGCCAGGACAAGAGGCTGTGTTTGCTCTCAGCTATGCACAAGGTGCATAGCTCATCAGCCAGCTGACAGGCCACACTGGGCAAGTTACACTTCAGCTCTCACCATCATCTTTCCTCCCAGTGAGGGCACTCATTTAAGTCTGTTTCCCTAGCCCAGACACTAATTTCCTTGGTACTTAAAGGAACTTCTTTTTATTTTTTTAAACACCTATCCTGTTTGGCAATGTGGCTGAAAGCAGCCAGCTGATACCAGAAAAGATCAGGACTGACAGGTTGACATGTAGGCAGACAGAATGATTGCCTGTCTCATGCTTGTTTAAGAATCCAGGATATAGAAAACCATTGGAAATGTAAAAATTTTGATTCAGATGAACCACTCAAACTCAAACTGCATTCCTACAGAATACCATTTCACTATTTCCCCTTCACTGAAGACTTTTAAAGCAATGCACCAGAGGGCACAGAACTCTTTGTTATCTACTCTAAATAACAACCATTCTGCTTTGTTACCACATTAACCTTTGGTCTTTTCCAGGTAGAAACTGAAATCTCGCAATCAGGGAAGATGAGGTTTATCCATGGAGGCAGGCGAGTGCAGCATGCAGGAGCACTCAGACAGCTGGGCACGAGGTGCAATTGTCAAACTTAACCTTGTGGGCTGCTAAATACCTGCTAGAGCAGCTGCATGACCTCGGCATCTGGCAAGGTCACAGCCTATGCTGCACAGGGAAAGCTTGCCTTCAGCATGCTGCTCGTGTAAATGAGGATTTGTGCACAATGTACGACTGCAAATAAAGCAGTAAAGCTCCTTGCTAACGTTTGGAATACTCTGATTCTTTGTAGTCACAAGATGGACTAACACTACTTGCAGCTACATTCAGTTGTGTTTGCCTTGTGCCAAGGCCTCTTCACACCGTGGAAAAGTGCCAAGGAATTTAAATGTTTTTGCTAAGGCACTCAGTCTTGTCTCTTCATTTTCCTAGCTCACTCTTCTTACTGCTTTTTAAGACATTTGCATGTTACATGCTCAAATCACCCACAGCCTGCTAAAGGAGCTGGCCTAGAGATGGCATGTCTACCAGTGTGAGGAAAACTATTTTTCCTGCCTTCAGCCTAGTAAAAGCCAAAGCCCTGACGTTACCTACAAGAAGAAATTTCAAAGGAGGGGGTTAGAGAGGTTGTTTAACAGAAAAGAAAAACCAAAACGTTTCCTTTGAAGCCAGGCCTGGAGCAAACACAACTATTGTGTCAAGTGCTGTACATCTGGGGTTCAAGGCCACTGTTCTTCTCACTGGGTCATACTCCTTGGCTGGCTTACCTCTGCTGTGATGCATGATAGCTTGTGAGAGGACTCCTATCACCCTGCTTCCTCTGCAGGACACATCATGCTCTTCCAACATGCAATGCATTATAAAGTAACATGGAAATAACCCAAATCCACCATCTTTCCCTTTGCAAATCAGAACAAATACATTCTGGAACCCTGATTCTCCATGTGTTATTAGCCCCCCATGCTGTTATGAGGGGGAATAATGCAATTTTTAACTTATTTGTTAATAGACATTGGCTGGAATTTTTCAAATACTTGGTATTTTAAAATATGTACTATGAGTTAAGCACTCCGTTAGTGGGATTTGGGTGTCTAACCAAATAGGGTCCTTTAAAGAGCTAAGGCATAAAGAGCTTTAAGATCTTTGAATGAAGGAATCTATAAGTAGTACAAAGAATCATTGGCTACACAGGCAGAAATTGTCATTATCATCTTATTTTGTGATAGCAAAACCCTGTATAACAATTCAACACATTAGGCATTAACAGAGATAAAATACTCCCTTAAATAGGAAGCGTCCTTCAGTACAACTCTGAAAACTGCTGAGCTGATGGAGAAATTCCTATCTTCTTAATGCTTTCTGTATTAGATCTTTGGCCCACTGGTTTATTATTCCTTAGAGTGGAATCAGAGAAAAGGTTCCTCAGTAATGGGAGGCTCAGCTTTGTGTAACATTGGCGCTCAAAATTACTGCACAATCAAGCAGAATGCAGCCCATACTGAAGGGGCTGGATTTGGCTTTGGAGCTGTCTAGGGCAGACATCTCCCTCTCAGCCCTCTGGTACCTCCTGCAAGCTTAGCACAGTCCATGAAGCCAACAAAGAGGTGGGAGGAAAAGAAAGAAGTGTTACAAGGCAGAAAGCAAGAGGAGGACATTTGAATTTCATAAGACAGGTTAACCCTGCAGGGCTGAGAGAAGCAAAAACAACTTATTCTGAATAAACATGATATGGAAATTGCGGAGATAGAATTGAGCATGAATTTATCTATGAAGCTACAGCACAAGTTGGTGCGAGATGCCATCAGGAAAACCTTGCGAGAACTGAAGGCAAGAGAAGTGATCTTACCAGCCACATCCATCCAAACCCCGGACTCCCTAATCCCGCAAGCCATAGTTTGGTAGGAGAGGTGATGGGACAGTGATGCCTACCCTCCAGAGGCAGCTCCCACTATAGCCCCTTCACTCAGCCACCAGGCTGAAATGAATCCTCAAGGAGCACATTCCAGGCTCTGTGTTTGCCATCTCCTGCATCATGGCCAGGCATTGCCAGTGGGAATGCCAGCTGACATATTCTGAAACCATGGAGGGGGAATGTTAACAGCTGAGCAGCAGGGACTGCTGTGGGCCAGGGCTTGACTCTGCACTCCAGCCTTCACTCACTGGTTAGCAGGGGTGCAGCAAGTCACCAAGCCT
The DNA here is from genome assembly GCA_013398055.1 of Ifrita kowaldi. Taxonomy (NCBI): domain Eukaryota; kingdom Metazoa; phylum Chordata; class Aves; order Passeriformes; family Cinclosomatidae; genus Ifrita; species Ifrita kowaldi. Next base: position 31,947 of record VZRS01010092.1, on the reverse strand, counting down.
GGGGACCTCAGTCCCTGTCAAGGACAGGAAAGGTGGTGAGGAATAACACACACACACAACATGGAAGCAGACATACTCCATTATGAAGCTTCATGCCCTTGTCCCAGGCTGCTCTCCTTAATATGACGGATGGCCCCAGGCAAAAGAGAGTCAATTTGCACCCATTCTGAGTGTGCAAATGTATTTGACAGACGAGCTCCAAAGAGACTAGCTGATGTGATTTAAGATGTTACCTCTCCCCAGCTGTCTACCCTGCTCCTCTGCCAGAAGTTACTTCCCCAACAGCAAGGAAAGCAGAAGAAACATGTGTCTGCACCTTGAATGCTCTAGCTAAGGCTGGTGTATTAGCATAAACTGCCAGTGAAGGGTGGGTTTGTGCTAATATATCAGATGAGAGCTGCAACCACTGGAGCACAGGCACATGTCTCATTCTGCCAACTCTCCAGTCATCTCCAACAAGGGAGCAGAAAGGACAGCTGAGAGTATTAAAGTCATGTGGGCTGGGTACACCTAGTTTCATATATATATGTGTATATATATATATATATATACACATCCACATATATATATGTATATGTGCCCAGTACTCTGATGAGGACACTGTTTTCCAGTCCATTTTTCCAAAGCCTGGTGATCTGCAGACCCAATAATGCAAAGCCTGGACCAGACTATCAAGCAAGACAAGCAATCAACACTAAGGAGTGCATAGAAGGGCACAGCTACAAGCCTGCATAGGGCAGGGAAGGAAGGGTGACTACAGCTTCCTCCTCCTCTTAAACCACCTGAGAGAGTGCCAGCTGATACCTTGGCTCAGCATTATCAGAAGGCTGACAAGTCATCACCCAACAAAAACTTCTTCAGATAGAATTATGGAACCTCAAGCTAACAAGTTACGGGAAAAATTCCAGCGGCAGGAAAATAGGCAGAAAAATTTGGTCAGCTCATTCTAACATCCATTTCTGCTATCAGTGTCAGTGATGCACATTTATGCTAAACATTTCTTATCTCATACAGCATAGGACTTGCTTTTTACATGAAAATCATTTGTGCTTTAGAAAATCCTGTAATGTGATGATTTGCTCAGCTTTCTGTTGTATGCTCTTGCTTTATTGTTTGTTTTGTGCTTGTATCTCTTGCTTATGATCTCTCTGTATGCTGAAAATCCAGTACAAATATTTAGTAAACAATAAGAAGCTTATTGCTGCTTTCAAGCAGAAAACTTGCCTCTGCCTCACAGAACATCTATTTCAGCTTGCATTTAATTTTTAAACAATGCATGAATGTATATCTATAGATCAGATCTTTCCTTGCTTAGATTCTACAGTGGTGGGTGCTTTATAAAAGTCAGTATAGATGGAATCAGCTGTAATGCGTTTACAGCAAACTCCTCTTTGATCAGAAGATATAGCAATTGTTCTTTTTCACGTGTGACAGGCACAAACCTCCTTTTTCAGTACATTATTTTGAAAGCTTTTTTTTTTTTTTTTTTTTTAAGCTAAAGAACCTCTGGACAATCTTCTGTTTTGACATTTCTAGAACACTTGAAGCAGTCCTGAATTAAAGACCACAAAGAGATTCATGACATGGACAAGGGAACTAGCATATTCCCTCAAACTGTTTTTCTAGGCATAGACTTAATGAGTGATGTGCAGGATGGAGTCCTAGAGCTCTCCCTTCTCAGGGTGAATTTATCCCAGTCAGAGTCTGTGTAGGTAATTTACTCACCTCCTGACTTTTCCTTACAATTTCAGATAAAGCCCAAGTGCTTTTGAACTGCCACATTGACAAAGTTTCTCCCTGTGAAATCTCAGGCTAGTCTTTTTTTTTTCTTCTTTTTTTTGGTAGTAACCTGATTTTGAGTGCCCAGCTAGACACCAGGGGCTACAATGACTTCACTGATTATGGTATCTAAATTCAAGAGGCTGATGTGAATCTCAAACTGTCTAGGATACACAGCTGTCAGACCCAGGATCCATCTACAGCCAAGGGAAAGAAAGAGTTATCCTATGAGAAAAAATCAGAGCACTGAGGCATATGACGCTTCCACAGACAGACTTTAGTATCCCTGGAAAAGACTTAGTCCATTTGTTGATCCACCACCCATCATCCTTTTTAAAATTAGTTCCCATAATATCAGGCACATTTCTAACTTTTAGGGGTTTTAGCAGTTGGCCTGAATGTAGCCATCATGTACCTCAGCCAGTGCAGCCAGAAACTGAAATGTATAAAACAGCAGGAGCCTTGGTTGAGAGTGTTAATGCTTGTTGTAGTTCTGGAGCAGGTATTAAGGCCCCAACAGACGAAATGAAGAAGCCTCAACAGGCAGAGAATAGCTGCTTCCTGCCTCTCTCTGGCTTTAAGGACACTCATTGTAACCAATTTAATCCTTTTTCGCTTAGGTGATAACTGAAGGATGGGAGACCCTCCCTAATTGAGCCTTTCCTGGGAAGAATTCTGATGTTCCTGTATTTAACTTGGATATGTGAGAAATCTGTTGTTACAAGAAGCAAATCGGGGGGTTTTTGAATGACAGAAGCACCATGGCATCACCAGTTTGGATTAGAAGCAGAGGACTTTGAGGCCACCCTGGGGGTTTTCAGGCAGAACAACTGTGAAGCTAGAGCTATAAATTTAATCACTGTATATTGATGTGGTGATGTTGGGTGTATTGATGTATTTTATTGCTAAGCATTGCATTCTCCCCATGTTTTTTCCCCCTTGAGCAGATTAACTGTATATTCCAAAATACTGTCCAACAGAAACATGAGTGGCATACTATTTTCACTTTGCTTGCCTCCCACATAAAAGAACAGCTGTGAATGTCAGCTGAAGCTGATTTCTCCTGCACAATGGCCTATCATTTTTGTAAAAATAAATAGGTGGCAATCATTCATTTTTTTTCATGGATATAAACACTTTGGGTCAAACTCAAAGTGACTGAAATGATATTGCATTTTACCTCTGGTTGATAAGTAGTTGTAATTTACAGTCCAATAGAACTGGGTAGATAGAAAAGCAACTACCAAGTAGAATTAAGATAAAGAACCTCCCACTCTCACTTTGTCTTACACCTTTCACTGAGCTGCCTTTGCCCCTGCATCATTTATTCCCTGACTGCACGTTCCTGTAAGTTACAGTGAGTTGCTGCCAGGTAACATAGAGCATCATTTATATCACCTCTGAGCACTGCCCAGTTGCAGAGCGAGCTGCTGGAATCATTGGTTCAGCCCCAAACACACAATCAAAGCAACTTCTGCAGTGAGAGCAGGCACAAGAGTAAGTCTTTACACAAAGCTGCAGAAACTGAAAGCACAATTGCTGGGTAAAGTGCCACCTACATGGAGCTCTCCCTTAGTGACAAAGGCTGATTGCCATAAAAAAGGCTCTAGGCATCTAATGGTCTCTCTTACCCTTATTCTCTGCAAAGGCATCGTAGGCTTCCCTGGGCTATCTCCAGTTGATTTGATTCCTCAGCTTGGTGCAGTGTTGTGCAGTCGTTACAACGGGGCCCTGGTACAATAAAGCCTGTATCTATGAGATGCACTGTTTTCCAGTCCAGGGAGAACTCAGTTAGTACCAAGTCAAGCATCTCTGCAATGCTCTTCTGCACATCACAGAGGAGCCCTGAAGGCTCAGGCCATGCAAGGTCTGAATAGCAAGGACTTTCCACAATGCATGGTGCATTGCAGTTGTTTGGACCTTGCCCCTCCTCGTAGTCTGTATCTGAGAGTGATTTGGGGCAAGTTATTTCCCATTTTTATCCCTCTGCTGGTCCCCATAGCATGGCAGTACTGCAGACCATCACAAAGCACTTTTGGGCCGTGTCAGTACCAGCCAGGACTTGGAGTCGTGCATGCAATTGCCACACTGCAATTGATATTGATTATATGTATCCCTTGGAATCAATACTGGGCTTTTTCTACTGAAAATTAGCATTCTTCTGAATATGACAAACAATGGAAAATGCTCTCGAGAGTGCACACATACCTCCAAAAACCCAGCTTTGCAATGGCAGCAGTATATTAGCGTATGTAAGACCCATTTCAGTTTATGAATTCTGGAAGTATAAGATTAAACCCTCTTGCATTAATCTGTTGCAATGGTTTTCCCATCCCTCCTATTGGAGATTGGGAAGATTGTAATTTGTGAAAAGCCCATTAAAAATACAGATCTCCCCATTCACACCGGTGCAGAGTATTAATAACTTTTTCACTGAAAGCCTGGAGACCATGTATATTCTTGCTCACTATATCCTTCACCTTAACAGACCTCAGTCTAGGGACAAATCTTCAGAACTTACAACACACAAATGGCAGAACAACATTAAGAGCTATATCCAGAGTTTACTTAATACCTCCCATTTTTCAGATTTTCAAACTGTGAAACTGCAAACCCATAGGGCCTTGTTCTATTTCTGTATCTGATGTGCACTGTAAGGATCTAGACATGGGAATTTCCTAAAGGTGACTGGACACCTTTCAAAACTATAAGGGATCAGCAAATTAAGAGGTGGGGAAAATATGTACGTAAAAAGCATAGAGGTCAAGTGCATCCGTGATAAGAGTGGAGAGGAAAAGATGGGCGTCTGAACACCTTCTCTCCATGTGACACTAGGCACTCCCAAACACAAGGTATTGCTATCAGCAAGAGCTAAGACCCCATCAGCCTCCTCCTTTCCCTTTCCTCCTGTAAATCCACAACTGATTAAAAACATTAATTAACTGTCAAACCCTCCTCTGCTCTCCATCAATTAAATCTGGTTTATGTCCATTTTATCTATCCATCCAGATGCTTTAATTAGTCTCCATGATTGCAATTCATCAGCACTTCCACAGAGTAAAGCACATCAGCAGTCTTCTCCCTCTCTCTCTGCAAAATTTACCCAACACCTCACCTCATGGGGCTCTGAGCCCAACTCATGTTTTGGGCTCAACTACAATGCAAATAACAATAATAATTAGTACAAAGGGAGCTGTCTTTCCATTCCCAGCTAAAAAGTTAATATTGTGTCTTCACAATATACAATATAATTATTTAGGAGTGTATCCTGATTCCCTAATGTAGTGATATGCACATTTTCTTCTGTTTGTAAATTTTAGCAGGTTTATAAATACAGCATAGCCTTATTGTGCAACCTCACGATCTCTCTGAACCCAAAAAAAAAAGGTTTAAAATTAATAATAAATGATAAAACTTGGGGAAAAAATGAATCGGGCTTCATTAAATGATAAAATCCATCAGGAGCCAGGGGCAAGGACAGGGGCAGGGACTCAGTTAATTTGTGAGAATAACGTAATTTTGAATTGGTGAAAAGATATAACAGTGGAAATACGTAATGCAGTTTATTCTTGAAGATCACTCCAAGGAGAAAAGGCCAAGTAGCTATCTGACCTTGTCCAGGAGAAGGAGAATATATTCTGTTGCCTTGGCAAAACTCAAATATTAATGTGATCTTGAGCTGTAATGACTAACAAATCAAAGAGTTCAACTAGCCAAGCTGTGATCATTCCCACTGCAAGAGAAGACCTCCAAGCAGGCCTCCCAGCTGTAAGGAAATTTGGGCAGCCAGTCCAGGAAAACCCTTGCCATTCCCTACCTCATTTTGTGTTCTGGACTGGAAACAGCTATATCACAACTTCAGGCTTAAGATTAATTCCACAGCAGTAAGACATCTTCACCATAAAAGCTCTGCTGGCAACCTCACCTCTCCCCCACGTCTCCGTGATGATGCTTTAGAGCAGTTCCAACCTGCTCATCAACACTGTGCTGTCAGAGTGGGACACTGGGCCATTAAACGTTAGTGTGGGCTCCCTTCCTTACACAGCCACTTGAATTTCAGACAGTATCAGTGGTGAGAGAACTTCACCATCCTCTACCACCACGTGCAAGCAAAAAAAATTAAATTCAAGACGTGAGGACACGCTAGAAAATATCTTTGGGAAAGACACCCAAACCCAAGAGAATGATCCCAGAGGAAGATGAATTAAACAAATCTTCTCAGTAGACTTCCATGGCCAATGCATTGCCACTGTAAAAAGCTGCCTCATTTCCAGTGTAATTTTTTTTAAATTTCAATATGCAGCTTTTAGCATTTCTTAGGACTTTGTCCCCTCAATTAGAGGGTGTCACATTTTGAGAGAGTAGAATGACATTATAAAGTAAGAATAGGTGTCATATTAAAGAAAAAATTAAAATAGCCTCATTTTGAGCTGGTAAGTATGATACTGGAATGCTAAATCCTCTCCTTTTGTAATGTGTTTAGTATTCCTCTTCTCAAGGGAGCAGGAGCTTTACATTCCTTAGCTGAAATTTTAAAAACAGTATAGTCTTCTATCAGAAAAGATCTGACATAACTGAGCTGTACAGTGTCTGCATGAATATACTGGCTGTGTAAAGAGTCACTCAGTGTTATCAAAACACTTTTTAGTGTAAATACATATCTCAGAAAGTATTTCAGATACCTTTAAAATATTTATGTTGCAATTAAACTAAAAATACTGAATGTGTGTTTCACAAATTAAGCCAGTAACCCAACTGGGGCTTTCATCCCAGTTTGATAACATAAAATTTTGAAATGTCAAAACCGCCTTCAGGACAAAATTTCCATTTCTGTTGCCATCTGTCATGATGTCCCTCAAAAACTGCAGACCATACTCTGATCTCTCCAGGCCAGGAGTTTTCAATTGCTACTTCCTACCTGCTGTTTCCACTTTCATGTGGGAATGGAGAACTCACTCAAGACCACTACACATCAAAGACTTATTTAGCAGGCAGAGGGGAACAAAACACCCACAAAACAACAAAACTGTGTTCAGCTGGAGTGTTCAACCCACACATCTTATGTGGGCTGCAGCCAGGGAGTAAAAAGTTACTAAGACCAAGAGCTCATCCATTGCTGTAATTGTCATCTCTGATGTCCTGACTCAGACCCATGAATAATCACACCCCAGCCATCAGTTTTGCCAAGAAGTTAGCTGTGACAACAAAGGGGGATCTTCTGGTGATGAGCAGCTGAGATCACTGACCTTCATCCAGACTGGCTGCTGCTTTCATCTAACCCTGCTGTTGAAATTCTAGGCTGACACCCGGCCTAGAGTCTGTAAAACAAATGCAAGCAAATTCAGATTGCTCTCAATATGCATTGAGTTCTTTACACAAAGCAAGGCTTCCCAGCAGTGGAAGAGTTGCACTCGAAAACCCACAAAATAGTAATTACATCAAAATATAGCCAAGTAAAATTGCCTTACAAACATCTATCACATCTGAATACAACCCAGATATCTTCCTGCCAGAATTTTCACATTCTGATTTTGGTCCCTTAGAGGTCCAGGAGATATATTTACAGTTTCCATAAAAATAAAGAAGAGAGGCTGTTATGTTAATTCACCATTCAGGGGTCCTCAATCTTAGGAAAATTTGTAGGGATTTGCAAACTAAAAGAGATTGAAAACCACTGTTGCCTATCAACTCCCCAAGAATCTATATGGTGCTCATACTAAATACCTTCATATATTATTTGCATACTCTGCAGCTGTTTGCATGCTGTGATCATGTAGAATAACAATGCCTTGAACTGTAAAACACTGGTCTTATTTATACACAATGCCATACTTGGTATTTTATGTTTATCTCTTCTCATAAGCCACCATTATATATTGCATTGGTGGGAAACTATCAAAACAGCTCTGAAAACAGCAAACTCTCAATCACAGGTCAATTTTTCTGCCAATTCACTTTCACGTTTATCTGGGGAGGGAATCTTGGCTTTGGTTGTGTCAGAACAAATTTCCTCACTGATTTGAGTGGTCCCAGAATTTCAATCAGTGTGCTATAGTATTTTTATTGCATCCCAGGCAAAGTAACTCCTAGCCTTTCCTTTTAGAAACTATTTAATAGCTCAGTGAGCTTCACCATAAGGGTTTCCTTATTTGTATTTCTTCCCATGACTGCTAGCTCTGCCCAACACACATTAACTAAATCCTTCTCCACTTGGTGTTTACACACTTCAAATATTCATAGAGGGCTCCATTTTCCCACATTCCCATCACTGCCAGGTGCATTAACATTCATTTTTGCCAAGTTGACTCTTCACTTGTTTTTGTACCAAGCCTCTAATCTCTCTAGGTATCTTTGTATTACTACTATTTAATTTCTGTTAAGTACTGACAGTATGCCAGGTGCCTTCCATTTGCCAGATGCTGCTCAGAGTGGAAAGGCACCGTTCTACTGTGGACTGTGCAGCTGAAAAGACAAAGCAAAGATGGGACAAAGTGTCCTCACAGCTCAGAGCATATGGTTAGCCTTAGAACATGGGTACAGCTGTGAAACTAGATTGAGGTATAAATCCAGGCATGTCTCTTCCACAGATCTGATAAAAAAAAAAAAAAGAAAGAAAAAGAGTGGTTTTACCCAACATCACTGGATAGAAAGGTTGTGCTAATATTGTGAGAATTTTGAGGAAAAGAGGTGGCATAGGCTGACAGGATGCGTTTAGGAAGCAGGACAGGATTGAAACCAAAAAGCATTGAAGGTCATTGCAGCCAAACCAGTGTCTGTCTTCGATGAACATGACTCCAGCAAAGGGAGTGCTGTAATGCATGAGGGAAGCACCCTAGATCTCTTCCTCAGGAGTGAAGGCATTGAAATAAAAGGTTGGAACCACCAACACCAAACCAAGAGACAGTGAAGGGGTGGTCAAGCAGACAGCCAGCCTGAAAACATATGCAGAAAAAAGCAAATACAAGAGCAGCCTCAGAGGATCACAGATGAGACTGGGGAAGCAGATGCAGCTCCAAAGCTGCCAGCAATGGGGATAGCAGCTTTACTGGCCTGCCCTGCAGCCTGGTTACAGTTTTACCTGTCTTGCTAACATCCATACAAGAGATATGAATGTGCTATTTAATCTTTCTTGTAACTATAGCTGTAGCACACTCTAGAGGACTGGACATCATTTTTCTCACACTAATCCCCATAGATCTATGGTCTACCCTTCTCATTCCTTAAATCTCAGAAAAGCAGATGAAATTATACAACAGGACTCTTCTTTCAAGGCCATGAACATTAAAAAAAAAAAAAAGGGTTCCTAGCTCTTTAACCACAAGGCAATAAAGTCCACTAAAGGAAACTGCAACTTTCCCTACTGAGAACAGACTAGAGGCTCTCTCAGCCTGCTTTCCACAGTCTGAAGAATAAGGGATAAATGAAGGGAAAGCCAGGGACCAACCGCACTCCATCTCAATGAGGTCAAATTCTGGCAAGGGCTCCTGAAAGTATCGAAGATTTTACCTGTCACCAGGAAATGGCCTGCATTGTTTCCAACACACAGACACCTACAGAAGCAGCACACAATTTTTACAGCAGTTCTCATGGCTGCTCCTTCGGCCACCTGGTCTTGTCCCCTGGATCTCTGCCCCAAAACAGTGTCAAATGTTTTCTCCAGCTTTGGTGATGAGATCTCGCTGGCAAGCCAGCACTGATTGTAAGTACCTCTCCCCACATGCACCCTCTCAGAACAAGCAAGCTTCCCAATAATGCTTCAGGTTCCTCAGTTCTCTGATTATCGACTAAATCTCAAATCTTGCTCCTCCCATTCCCAGTGGGAAAGAATACTGAGCACATACCATGATCTTCTGTCCTCCTGCTTCAACCTGCATGAGACAGAGACAGTGTGAAGCACATCCCATCAGAGGAGCAAGAGAGACACGAAACACTAAAGTTATATTTATTCAAGCCTTTAAGAAATTCTTGAGCTTCTAAAAGCCACCTTAAGCCTTCTTCATACATACAGATACCAAAGTACTAGATCTCAAGAAAATGGAATGACACTCATAGTACTGCACAGATGGGTAAAAGAATTAGGACTTGAGTCCAGAGCAGAAACATCCCTGACTGTATGAAAGCCAGAATAGCCACTGCTATTCTATTTCTCACAGAAACAGCTCTTTTTGCAAAGAGCAACCCCCTCCTTCCAGACATCCCTATTCTTTCCCTCCGAGAAACCTACAGGCAAGGAGATAAACTGTTTGTAAATAGCGGTTTCACACCAATTAGCTCCATGTTCTGCAAACAGCATCGCAGACTCAGTGTGGTGTTTCCAAGGGCTTGTTATTTCACAGTACTGCATATATATTTCCATATAATTGATCTGTTCTGCTTTAAAGAGGCCATCAGGAAGATATGTGGGCAATTTATTGTAGAGGTAAGAGAAGGAGAGGCAAAGGGAGTTAACCTCAGATTAGCTGTGTTTACACTAGAGTGTTGTTTTACACTGTGGGCTCTTGGAATGAGACTAGAGCCCACTCTCTGGCCTCTTCAGCACCCTGTTTGTCCCTGGAAGGGAAGGCAGGCACAGAGGTAAAAAGTCAGAGGGGTCAACTCCACAGCCATGACAGGGCCAAAAAAACACAGAAAAAACTCTGCCCCCTAGCATGGCTGCCGCCATCTGGGCACAGGTCTTTGGTGCTGGATGACTAAAGGGCTAAAAACATGACCAACTGGATATGGCCTAAATTAGGTACCATTTGGCTATCTCAACTTTGCCACACCTGACCAGCAAGAAAGATGGCAAATTCTGGTGGTAAATATTCAGGGTACTGTAGTTATCTCATCACACTGAGGTCCATGACCTCAGAAATCTCCATGCCCTTATGTTCCCATTCCATGCCAGGAACAGAAGAGGCAAGCCACAGAGCTATGGCTAGCATAATTTTTAAACCAAATACAGACTATAAAAGCAACCAGGGCTACTCTGATCCCCTGCAGAGCACAGGTCATAGTCTCCACCTATAGCTCCTGCATCACACTCACAATTTCTCTCCACACCATGCAGCCCATGGAGAAGGCTGACAGGGTTGCACTGAAGATTTGAGTGCTGATGAAATCCCCTGCTTCTGACAGATCTCTTCCTATAGCTCATTACTCTGCTGTGCCTTATTTCCATTCCCAGTTTGTCTAGCTTCCATCTCCTGTTCTCAGCTCCCTTCACGTTTGGGCACTAAAGAGCTGTCGTAGACAAATTCTTTCCCTGTTGGCTTTATACCACAATCAAGATCCTTCACTTTGATAAGCTAAATAGATAGAAATGTCAATGCCTTTCTGCAGATGAGAATATTTCCAGCCCAGAAATTTTCTTGTAGTTGACCTCACCATTTTCAGCTTTTGATCTGTGGACCCCAAAACTGAAAGAAGACCTGGAATATGTACACCAACATACATCTCCTTAATCCATTTTGCTGAGGGCTCTGCAGCAAGGCACAATATACCAAGTTCAGCTCTGCCAAGCCAGCCAGGAAACATATGCAAGCATCACACCCTGAAACAGGGTGAGAGACTGAAAACTAGATAAGATATAGATTCATCCAAAGAATGTGGGAAATCTATCTGGAATCTTGGTAAGGACCACATGATTGGCTTGTAGTCATGGTCCAGACAGGATTTTCCATTTGAAGGGTTCTACAAGAGCTCTCCTAATGTGACCCAGCTCCTTACAATCAGTAGCACCACTTCACAAGGGGACCACTGCACTGAGAGTACCAGGGCCAACTTCTGCAAACATGGCTATCCATCCACTGAGACGAAACATCACTCAAAACAAAAGACACTGGGCAAATCTTCTGCCTGATTCCTACTCTGAAGTCCCTGAATAATATCCCAAATTCTCATACTCAGCCAATTAACACCAGATCCCCAAAGTCATTTACCAAATCAGTCTAGCACAGGAGACAGCTCTCCCAGCCAATGCCTGTCCCACAGTCTCTGTTTTGTATATTAACCCTGCGAAATCAGGCAGCATATCTTGCTTGCACGCTGCTCCATAGGACCAGCCTCATCCTGCCCTTAGTTACCAGGCAACATCTGTTATGTGTAAGCTTTACGAGTAATGATTTTATCATCTCTTCCCCACAGACACATATGTTTTGTTATTGCAGCGAGTAAACTTTAGTATTTTGTTTTGGAGGATGGGGAGAAGGTCTGCTACTTTTAGAATAAAAGAGCATCTTGATGAACAGACCTTATAGCAAGGTACTGAAAGCACACAAGGGCGACAGGAAAGAAGACAAACCTGTCAGTGAAGGAAGAAGTTGAAAGAAGCGATCGCTGAGGACAGATCAAGGGGAGAAAATGTGAAAGCAACCCAAATTGGAAACATAAGCAGGAGGCATGAGATGTAGGGCCCAGAAGCTGATTTTGACGCACTGCACAATGAAGAGGCCCTGAAGTGACTTAAGGAGGCAGCTGTAGAGTTAAGACATCTCTAGGTGCGCTCTCAAAGATGTCATGACTTGTAGCCAGGGTGAGGTAGCAGAATGCCAAAGCAATACTGCAGGGGCTACCAGCTTGCTCATTCTCCCCCACACTAGTATCCAGAGCTTCTATATTATGCAGGAAAACTTCAAAAGCAAGAAAACATAGGCAGATATGTCCTTTTTTTCCCTACCCTTTTAAAGTTATTCTGCTGTTGTATGCTGGTGAAAAGTTCTGTGGGAAGCCAAGTCAGATAATGCAGAAGAAATACATCCATTGGATAGAGGCTATTTAAATATTTGATGGCTAATATATTAAATGTTAATTGAATACTACAATGATTTTCTCCCCTGGACAGCACACAATTAACATTTAATTTGTTATAAAATATTTAAAGTTATGAAATATCCGAGGGCAACTGAAATGTCTCTTCCACCAAATTGTCTTGGGACAATGTGCTGAGGGGACAAGAGGGCAGGTTAGCATTTCAAATTCTTCCAGTGATCTGTACAAGAGACGTGAGAAAAGATTCCAGAGCTGCCACAGTTCAAGGACATAGTTAGAGGACATGCAGGGACACACGGAGATATCTGATCCTGTCCTGTCCAGGTTAAGAAAGATCAGGAGTTCTCACGGCTATAAGGAGCCCAGCTTGCTGTGGTAACTACCCATTCCTCAGAGAAAAAGAAATTCTGGGCACTTAGACCAAACATATATTTTCATGTTATTTGTTTCAGAGATGCCAGTGAGGGATTACACTCCACTGCTCTGCATTCATTTGCTCCAAGGCATATTGACAAGAATAGTATTCAGATGATACAGAGATTCTACTTTGGCTGTGCTCAATGCTTCACTGAGTATCAAGGATGGTAATCATTTTGGGATGTTAGAATTAAGAGAGTTGTTTAGGATCTGAACACAAATCTATCTCATTGGCTGTAGCAGAGTTGAACATTCAAGCATTTCAGAAACTTACCTTACTCCAGTGCCTGGTTTGGCAAGAGGGGTAGGAAAGCTTTGCTAAGACTTCAGTGTGGACAGGGATCTTTTAATTAGTTCAACAGTGAATCCTTCGGCAAATTTCAGCAAGGAAAGCTCAGGCTCAATAGTCTTGATATTTTTTGTAGAAAAACTCAAAGACAGGAAAGAAACCATAAAAGTTCTACTCTGTATCATTCAGGAGACAAAAGAAATCCATATACAAGAAAACCAAATGTCTTTTGCAGGTACCCTTAATTAAAGAAGCAACTTTAATTGCTAAGAAATCCTGAATAAGCCCAGTGGTACAGAAGGCTCACCTACTTAACTCCATGTTGCTTAGCCTTGATTTACCTCAGCTTTAAAGGGAATACATGCTTTGTAAAGCTCACTTCTTAATGCAGCTTCTTTTAAATTCCTAACTTTTCTGGTCTCAGACCTTTCATTGACCATTTTCTAAAGATCTGCTAAAAAACCTCTAAGCCTTAGGCTTGTAATGATGGATTATTTCTACCTAGAAGACTTTCAGCTTGCAGAAACTCCTCTCATTTACTACTTAAGGGTTTGACTAATATGGGGAAAAAACACATTCAGTTCATGACTATGTAGAAATGGTACAGGGGAAAAACATCCTAGTCTTTATCCGACAGAGGTCTATGGCCTTCATGCTACGCACTGGCTCACTCCCTCCTTCACGTTCCTTTGATAAGAAATATTTTGTCAATCAGCTGCTGTGGTGCATCACCATCACCTCGTGCACAGGGATACAGAAAAATTGCATCTGACAAACCTCAAAACTTGTCTGTGGCAGCTGGCACCAAGGATTCATCTGGGCTAAAGATGCTGGCCCTAGGCACTGGCTACAAGACAGAGAGGGAGTCTTCTTCTTTTTGAACTATTTCTGCCTCTGTGTGGCAGAGAAAAGAGGGGTTTAAGGGTACATAGTGAAGGCAGGGGTGCTTGTACACTCAGAGTAGTAATTCTCACATAGTAATCGTGGAGGATATGGTATTGCACATCTGGGGTCATGCCATGATAGACTGCTGCAAGGGACAAGCCTGGCAGCCTGCTTGGTGCCACCAACACAGGGGCTGCACACACAAACAACTCCAGGAAGCTGAAGAGGAGCCCAGATGAACAGATTTCTCCAAGTCAATGCTGAACCACTGATTCCAAGAGACTCCAGATTTCACACACTTGATATCTCAGCATGTTGAAAACCAGCATTTTGGTCGGCCCTCTTGGATAAAGTAGTACTTTTTTCAGTTTGTCCTCCCTCCTAGCACCATGGTAGGCCTTGGAGGACTTTTGTTGGATTTTTCTCCCTCTTAATATTTCCAACATGTCAAATTATGTCTAAACAGAAGAGGTCAGTGAGAGACAACAAAGGTTTTGTGAGGAACGTTTGCATAAAAATTAGATTTTGCCTGTGCAGAATCATTCTGTCCCTTTCTGTCACAAAAACTATCAACTAAACTCAAACTTTTAAATCATGAAAAAACAAGAAACAGGAGATGATAGAAATACTAAAGTACAGAACAGATATGCTTTTTAGAGCTGGGCAGAGCAACTTCCAAACAGGTCAGTGAGGAAGGAGGGGCTTTATGTGCTAAAGTGAGTGATGGCCGTGAGCAGACATAGGTGTGGAGAATATAGGATGCAAGCTTGTGAAGTTCCTTGTTCACACTGTTTGCCAACCAGATCTTTGGTCACACCTTGGGCTTCTTTCTTCCACCATATCACATTGCCCCTTCTTGTTTCACTCTCTTCCCAGACACAATTTGGCCAAGCAGGACCTGTTCTCCTGATGTGGTGGCTGCCACTTAGCTGTCCAGTGGATGTAGCCTCGTGGCAGCTTCCCGTGGCACCACAGTATATCAGTGTCATACCTAACTACCATTGTCTGGGGAGCGAGCCCATTAACGAGCTGCATGGAAACCACAGCTGCATACTAATTAGGGAGCTGCCTTGGAGGATATTAATTAGGGGTGACACTTCCAGGGCAAGTTCTACTATTCTTCTTTGTATCCCATTTGAGACATGGCTGGGAAGTGTGAGTACAATACAAATAGAGACGAGATGGGGCACTTATGGGGACAGCTTGCTGCTGCAACAGGAGATAAGAGTGCAAAGGTTACTGTAATATTCCTCCTTAGGACTTGCTACTGTCTCAAGGAAAATTCTAGAAAGCCCCTAAGCCTATTTTACTCTACCATTCTTCTAATCTAGAGAGGAAAGATGTGTTTTTTTGGCTCCACAGAGATAATGCTTCTGCTCCTTTCGTTTACGCTCCTCTGGTCTCTAGAACAGTCATACAAGTCCAGCAGCCTTGACAAATGGCTGGAGCACATGCAAGGGGATCAAGAACTCAGTTCTTTGTCCTGGCTCTGACAGTGACTCAATGCTGAATACTTGTTCCTTGAGTTCTCAGTTCTGTTTATCATCCTTAGTCTCGTACAGCGCCTTCCCCACGCAGCCCTGAGCACTGTTTAGCTTCACAGGCCCCCCATTCCCTTCTACAGCACCACCCAGCACCCACAGCAACCCTGAGGAGCCAGAAGAAGAGCAGGTTTGCAGCTTGCACCAGAACCTGGAGACAGGTTTCACAGCACTTTGCAAATTGCCAAATTTTATTGTTGAGACTGGAGGTGGGAAACGAGCAGCAGGAGTGAGAACTCCACAGCCAGGAAGATCGTGTTTAGAAGCACACGTCACTTGTTTCTTTGCTGCACAACTTCATATATTGTGTTTGTGTACAATTCACACATCTGTCAACACATCACTGTACAAATAATTTCACCTCCTACTAAACTGCTGCCAGCTCACTACATTCTCAATGCAAGCCTACCTTTAGCTTCTGGTGTTTCATAAAAGGAGGAAACAAGGAAAACAAGTGCTAGACTGGATCATGTGTGAAGGCCGCGCAGCACAGGGGCCCGACTTTCTCTGAGATGTGCACGAGAAGCTGCACAAGAGCATGTGCCATCCTGCCAATGAACAACCCACCAACAGGGGAAGCTTCTTCCTTAAAGCAGTCACTTATCAGGGAGCAGACACCCTCAAGCATGAAGGTTTGCACCCCCTCTGCGCTTTTCACCTGCCTAATGTAAATATGTACCCTCTCACTGGCTATTTTAACACCCCTTCACCTCCTGAATTCTGCTGAGCTTCCAACCCCAAAGTTATCACGTGGCAGTGAGTTCCACAGGTTAGTGGCACTATAAAAATGTACCTGCTTCTCATTCTCAGGAGCAAATGCAGATTAAGCAATGCAGATTTCCTGCACATTTTGATGCTCACATATATGCTTCATTTCAGCTTCTTTCTTTGAGAGGTCAGATGCCACCTCCTGATTTGTAAGGCAGACTTGTTCAAGCTATTGGCACCAGAAATATTAGTAACAAGTGAATAAAGAAGACAGCCTAACATCTCTTTTCCACGTGGGAAAAATTGGAAATCTGTCTGTCATTTCCTTTTAGTGATCACTTTCTCTGAATTCTTTCATTTCCATAACAGAAGCAATAATGCATAAATAACTTTTTTCTTTTTTCTTTTTTTTTTTGTTGGGGGGGGAGGTCAGTAGCTGCTGAGGAAGTCAACAAAACACTTTACTTTTCCCACCCGTTCCACTTGAGGCTGAGGTTACACACCTAAAATCAGGAGGCAACAAGAACACAACTACCCCTCAAGTGAAGATGAGCCAAAAACTGAAGATACCCAGTGTCTTCTCAAATCAGAGGCACAGCCCCATGGTATCCAAACAGCACCAGGGCAGGTTCTGCAGACAGTGCAGTGAGGAACAGAAATTAAGCAAGCCAGGTCTGGGGCTCATGTGAAGTCCAGTCAGTTGAGGCACCTGGAGATAAGACTACCTGCAACACAGCTCAAGCCAGGACTGGGAGGCTGGGTTGGAGCCTAAAAGCAGTTCCTGACCAGTGGTGGAGGGTGCCGGGGTGGAGGGTCCAGGTGAGGTTGCTCAGGGTTGTTAAGCCACAGGAGTACACTCAAGGCCTCAATACACAATTGATTAGCACAGAGTCCTATCTGCCTGTAAGCTCTGTGGCAGAAATCAAGACTTTCCCTCATTGCACTGAGGCTCTGTAAGATATCCACAGGCCAAGGAATCTTTTCCAATTTTATAAATTGTTGTAAGGCTCAATAGATGCAAGCAAGTTGGGGTGACTCTTAGACGGTGGGCAAAGTAGTTGCCTTGATTCTTAAACAGATTTTCCAGTTGCTCTAATTACTACCACAGTTGACAATCTTCCAAGGATATGTAAAGTACTGGGATTCGCTTCTGGTTTATTCTTTTCTTCTTTTCATCTCCTATTTCAACAGGGTTTGGGCCCTGTATTCTACTGCACTTCTGTTCGTGACCAGGAACTCTCGCTCTTTCCAGAGAGGTCAGTGAGATGACAGACAAGCCTTAGTTCCAGTAGGAGTTCAGCTCATCTCAGACTAGCTCCTGTAAAGTGTTTGCTTCTTTCTGATAGAAACTTGGGCCTTGGAGCCCTGTCCAGCAGTGTGCATCCTGGCACTGTCTGCACCTTCAGCCTTAGAGGACAGCCTTAAGAATTGCCTTGCCTTGTTTCCACAGCCCAAGCTGCGTAGCCTCAGTCACAGTGGAACCATGATTCCCATCCTGTGCAGGACTGCAGGAGCCCCCATACACCTTGCTGCCAGGTACAGCCTACAAAGCAACCCCATGGGCTGCCTGGGAAGGAGCTGCAGAGCCCAAAGCCAGGCAGGGTGCAAGGCATTTGTGCTTCTCTGCACAACTTGCTCTCTCTGAGGAACAGGCAAATCCTCTGTCAGTCCTTGCTGCTGCCTTCATCCCATGGGGACAGAGCAGCGATGTGCTCAAAGCAACATTGCAGGGTTCTATTCCTGGATTCATCTGTATGCTAGGGATGATTTCCCCAGTGGCTTTCTTCTCCCATGCTGGTGCATCATCCCCCCAACAGAGATTACGTATTCCAATATCTTCTAAACGTGTTTTGAAAGAGCATATTTTCTGTCTTTGGATTCTGCCAGATGGCATCCAGTGATTAGTGGGTTTAATATACGAAGCTTCCCAGAGG
Source organism: Ifrita kowaldi (assembly GCA_013398055.1). Lineage (NCBI taxonomy): Eukaryota > Metazoa > Chordata > Aves > Passeriformes > Cinclosomatidae > Ifrita > Ifrita kowaldi. The sequence goes on along the minus strand of VZRS01010092.1, from coordinate 13,645 downwards.
AAGAAACTCCTAGATCTCACTAAAGGTTCTTCACCACCCTTCTGGTCCTTCCCCTCCCAAACTTCAAATTACAGTAGCTGGGCCCCTGCTGCAGAACTGAGTCCTCTGCTACTCTATCAATATCCTCTGGACATTTTTCAGGAACAAAGTGGAAAGCACTTCCAGCAAATGCTTTTAATGTCACTTTGCTTGCCAAGAGATGCTGACTCCTGCTTTGGTTATCATTACGAGAAAGCATCTTTGTTTAAGCAGGAAAACAAGTGATGATTTTTCCCCGAGTCACTCATCTCTCTAGCTAAGCAGCATCTGCATTCCCTGGCAAAGGGACACAGCCTGTGCCCAACAGAAGAAAATATCAGGAGCCTTCTTTTTAAAAAGTACCCCTTCGTAAGCATCACCTCACAGCTTCAGATAAAACCTGTTGTCAAACATCTGTCTCCCCTGTCTGTCTCCCTTCTCTCAGATGAGGTTGGATAGATTGTGTGACTGGTATTTTTGGGTTGTAATCCTTGCTAACATGCTGTGCATCTTGCCTCTCTCTGGTGCCTAGATTCCACCTATAAACAAATTATGGCCTCATATTTCAAGTTAGTAATTTTGGATACATTTCAAGTGAGAGGCACTGAAAGTAAGCACAGCTCCTTTCATAAGTTTACAGCAGATAGCCAATAAGCTGAGTATCTTTCCCAACAGGGATCCATTGCCTCCTAGGAACAGCGTGAAGAGGTGGTGCTCTTCAGTTTCCCTGTAGGCCAGTATCCTTGAGGGAACAATAGCTCCCCTAGTCCAGTGCATTCTCACCTGGGGTACAAGGCACTACAGCATGCTGGGTTTCTTCAGATTTTCTATTCCTGTCAGTCTTCTGAGCAGCTTTTTACTCCAGAGTAGCTTCTCTGCTAGAGTAGTAGCTGCTCACACCTTTCAGTCTTTGTTGCTCTTATCTTGAGGAAACATTAAAGTAAGGGCAAATATCTTTCTTGTGAAGGAGCAGAGTGAGGACCTCACCAGCATTATGCAGCATCACCATTGTCACAACGACTGGCAGCTCCCAGGACAGCCTGGGCATGGTATTTATATATGATATAATTTTATACCATTCAGCTGTGGTACTTTTTCCTCTGCGGGGATTTTAGAGCTTGTGACAACTGAAAATTGCGCCCTCTTCTTAAACACGGTGACAGCACTCTTTCTACCTTTCTCACAATCTGCCTTGAGTGGTCAACTGCAAACTGCTGGTGTGGACAGCCCATAGCCCCACACGGTGCCCAGGAACAGAGATTCTGAACAGTGCTGTAGCACTGCCAAGTGATCACAGATTCGGATTTATGGTACATCTGCAGACATTTTCTCTTTTACTGCCACGCTAGCAGCTCTTTACTAATTGAGCCAACACAGTTTAAGAAGATAGCAGTTCCTGCTGTTTGTTACAGCCCTTCACAGGAGAGGACTGCCCTCATAGTTGAGACCTAAAAACACTCATCTAAGTATTCCTAAAGAGTTGTAGCATTTTACATTGTTCCAGCAAGGTCTGCCAGAGACACTTGCCTGTGCTCTCACCACAACCTCTCTCACATGCAACTAGTGCCAATCTGGGATTTAGTCATTTAATACCTCACCTTTCCTTCCTTTCCCAACTTAAAATCACAAATGTTCATGCAAGTGCCTAGATTTGCCCTCTGCAGCTTAAATGGAGAATGTGGCATCTAAAATGGCTTCCAAAATAGCCATCACACTGAGCAAAGAGCAAAACTGAACACTGTACACCTTGGAGGACAGAAGATCATCCCTGAAACAAAACAATCCAGAAGACACAGCCCATAATCTATACTAAAAGGCAGAACAAGGGTATGTGGTCTACAACTTCTCCTTTCACATATCTCTGTGTCATTTAAGCATCTCTACTTGTCTGGATATACTATGACACTGTACATCTAAACATCAAATGTCCTGCAATGCTACTTAACCACAATTTCAGCCAAAATCTACATGAAGTTTAGGCCTGGCCCACAGGAGAGTACATGGCTGGGGCTAGGACTAGATCTTAAGGCCTCTGCTCTTTTTTTTCTGCTTGACTGAAAGCTGTAGCAGTACGTAAATGTTATTGCTGAGTGTCATGGACAAACTGCTCCCCTAGTGATCCTCCTACTCCTTAGCTCTATTCCAAACTTTCCTACTTCACTGACTGAATTCCTTGATGTTACCCTTAACTAAGTCTTCTCCCCAGCCGGGCTCTTAATCCCTCATGCCCTTGTGCTCACCCTCCTGTTCCCCACGGCTTGCATGTCTTGTGCATCTGCACTGTGCAGCCACTTCACCTCTCACCCACCTACTCCCAGCCTGCTGTGGACAATAGCAGCCACCAGGCATGGGCCATGCACTGTGAGCACCTACAGAGGGGAAGAAGTGGGGATGCCCATCCTATTCATCAGTGTTCAGACAGCTGGTTCTCAGCTCTTTGCCTGAGCCCTCAGACTGTGGGCATCTGCATGCAGCCCAGGGTACTTACTGACATCTGGGGTAGCTCCAGAACAGATAAAAATTGAGTAAGGTGTGGGTCTTAGCAGCTGCAAGAGCTGGACAGTAGCTGTGGCTACATGGGAAGGTGACTTTGTCCTAAATGAAAGACTAGAATTTCACCTTAGTCCTATTCTGGGCATCAGACAACATGGACCATAACGTTTCTCTGAACAGCTCACTGAAGAAAACGCCCTCCCCCGACTCTAAAAGAAGCCAAACTCCTTCCCCTACAATTCGTCTCCCCTGACACAGAAAGATGCTTGTAGGGTTCAGCCTGACACATTTTCCAGCCTCGCATCCATTGGCACATATTTGCCCTGCCTCTGCCACTGGCTGACGATGCCTCTCCAGCCAGGCAGACACATATCAGCCTTGATAGGATGCCTGTAGTAAGTAGGCTTGGAGTCAGTTCCTTACAGCTGGGCAGCCAGCAGTGTTTGCTCAACATTTCTGGCAAAGCAGAGTCACCCAGCTCTCAGCTGCTCTGTCTTTTCCTTCAGGTCCTGTCCAGGAGGGATCCACGCTCCATGCACTGGCACCAGGAAGATCATTGGCAGGAATCTGCTACCTTGTGCCCACGGTGGTGTCCCACTTCAGTCCAAGTAACACTGCCTGGAGACCAAGACTATTACCTCAGTGCTTTGCAATTTGATTAAGGTGAAATCTGATCTGCTGTTCGAGGCCAAGAAATGCCAGGATGGCAGATGGCAGGGAAGAAAGTTGAGCAGAGCTCTTTACTGGCATCCAAGATCCTGGGAGAAACCAAGCTGCTCCTGTAGGGGTCAAATACCAGGGTGAGTAAGGAGAAAAAGCTGCCAAGAAGTGTCTTGATTCTGTTAGAAAACTCAACAGTGAAATATTATAGGGAGATTAAAACACAACATAATTACTTAATTTATTGAGAGTTAATAGGCTGGTCCCTCACTGACAAGGAAGGATCAGAGGGAGGTGAAATTATTAAGCAACATAATTGCCCCCAACCTGAGCTTAAGCTGCCCTCTTCCCTTTGAGACTTTCACAACTCAAAGACGTGAGCTGCACAGCAGAGAGGGACTCCAGGGAACACAAATGCATCTCTGCTGGTGAGTGGGTGTGTGAGGGAGGCTGGGCAGGGCTCTGCCTGAGAACCCCTCTCCCCATGCCAGCCACTCCTCTAGGCAGCAATAACAGCTGTGCAGTTTAGTGTTTCTATCATGTTTGCACACAGAGATCTCCAAGCACTTCACAGGAGAGGGAACTGCTGTTGTCTCGGTTCACCCAACGAGAAAGGCTGCAACAAGCAACTGATCTCTGAGATCAACCAGCAGTTTAAGGAGGCAGAGAATCATAGTCACAAAATGCCATTAGCTCAGTGTCACCTGCTTCACTAGATTGCCTCTCTGCTGGTAGAAAAAAGGGCAAAGATGAAGCCTTACAGCTCATCAAAAGCCCAGAGATGAATGGGAACCAATGCAAAATACCAGCAACTGCACAGATTCAGAGAAGAGCAGTAAACATGATTAAAGGGCTGGGGAAATTGATTCCTGGGGAGGAAAAGAGCTAAATATGTATAGCTGCCTAGCTATACCCAGAGGAGCATACTTAACCTGCTAAAAGTATTTGATGGAAGAATAATTGCCCTGGGAGGAATAAAGGTCTTACAGCTATGAAGAATAGGGTGAAATTAAAAGGGTGGAGATTTAGCCTCTGATGGGCACACTCAATAATGGAGATGCTGACCTGTCTCCCTGAGGAATGCCTGTTGCTTGGCTCATGCGGGGGAGTCTGGGAGACAATCATTCTCTGGTACAGCAGTGGACCCTAGAGGTTTTCCCAGCTCTATTTACCTGGTTTCTGTGGACTAACAGAGGTTTCCTGTCCCAACAGCCTGTCACTGGGGGTCAGGTGGGGTTTTGTTTTATAAATTCTGATGACAGCTAAGGGATTCCCGGCAAATCTGTATCACTGGAGAGTCTAACCAAACAACCGCCCCCAGAAACACAAAACTACTGTAATAACATACAGTGCCTACAGCCCTTTGCTCCAGAGGAAGAGGCATTGTTGCTCTTGTCAGAAAACAGAGGGACTGAAATCCAACATTTCTTGTCATTAAGGAAATACTGCAGATGGGTGTTTGCTGTAAAATGTCACAATGGCAGAGCTCACCATAGTGCTAACTGAAAGCAGGAAAAAACACAGCTGCTGTGAGAAGAGGCCATTGCAGTATGTAATCTTCACCACCCAAAGCTGACGTGCATAGACAGGTTTTAGCCCACTCCAATGGCCCAAACCCAGAGTATTTTCTGCAAACATTGCCAAGGGCTATCATTATAACCTGCTCTCTCCTCTCAAGTGCTCCTTGTCTCCCACTGGGACAAGTTACTTTTCCACCCTCAGACTCCATACCTAACCCTCAGACACCCCTGCTTAGTTCCAAGACAAAGGAACACAAGGAAAGAGAGAGCTGTCTGTTTTCTACACCCACTTTCTTCTCCTTTTGGGCTTGTTCTCGTACTCAGAGGAACTCCACTCGAAGGCCACCTCTGTTTTTCATTTGCTTTACATACAGTTTCCTGACACAAAGGGCAAGCTCACTGCATGTTGAGCTGACTTCATGGTGTGTGGGGGGCTCCATGTTCACTCTCATTAAACTTCACGCAGTTTAAGGGAATTCTGCTCTGCTCTGCTCTATGCTCTCTGGTATAATATATACTGAGTTTCATGTCAGATACACAAGAAATATGGGGCTGGAGGAGGGGTTGAACAGACAAACTTCCAGTTCACCTCCTATGGCATTGTGAATGTTTCCAGCACTATTTTTCAAATATTGTCTGGTAAAATAGAGGCCACACAAATGGGTACTGCCATCAGAAGACACAAAATAAGGCTGTGATGGCATGCAAGCATGAGAAACTATGATGTGAGAAGATTTGGAGTTAGGTTTTCCTTAGGTTTTCAATACCACAGCAATATGAGTGAGAAGCAGGACTTACTGTTTATTTACTTTGGCTAGACACTAACCAGGATCATATTTTCTTGGCAGAGCACTGCTTTTCAGCTGAAATAATCATGGCTAAAGCAGTAAGATGGCCCTACAGGGCATTGATGACCAGCTCTGTCTCTTCAGGAGGCCAGTGGAAACTTCCCTTCAGAGCTCCCTGCGGGAGGAACTGCAACATATCTCACCTAGGCTGTTGATAGCTTTGCACAGAAGATGTTTACACACTGTGTAGAGACAGGCTAATGATTCTCTATCCTTATTTTCTGTCCTTCACACATCAGGCAAAAACATTATTGGACTTACTTAAAATAATATTAAGCTCATAGCTCTTTTTGCCTGTGTTTGGTGACACTTCCACAGTCACAAATATCAGGGCTGGATGTCATGCCCTCTTCCAGCTGCAGCCAAGAAGATATTATTGCTTGGTCAGATCTGCTGCCCCAGATGCTCCTGAAAGCAATCCCATCCCCATTTCAGGCTGAAGGAGCTGGCTCAGCTTTAATAACAGGTCATTGCTAACCTAGTTCAGATGGCTAGAACAAGGTGTCGGGTCCTTGAACCTTATTCAAGGAGTCCTTGAATAAGAACACCTCAGCACACAGATATCGAAAGAAACTTACCCCAGGCAGGGGGCCAGGCCAGAAAGCTGGGGCAGCAGCAGCCAGGAAGGTGTGTGTGATTGTGCCTCAGTGTGAGAAGGCCTGGAAATCAAGGCTCGTGATTTCAGGAACATCGTGCACAGGGTCTGGTCTGCTGTAGCAAGATTCAGCAAACTACTTGCTTTCTTCCTTCCCTCTTTTGCAATTCTTCCTTCGAGTACAAGAAAGCCAGCCCACCTGGTTTCCAGACCCTATCACCAGGCCTTTAGACTGGAGGAACAAGCATTTCCTTGTAGAATGCCAGCAGCACATGTTTCTGGGAGACTGAAGGGCAGGTGGTACTGCCTTATAAATCATCTAAACATGCCTGGTGTGATAAATGCCTGCTGTACTTTGCATAACATCTGGGACAGCACAGGAGAGACCTTGGGGGTTGGGAAGGAGCAGAAAGTGAACGTTTTCTGAACATTGTGAATTGACAAAGACAGAGATGGTGTCACCATATGGTCAAAGAAACAGCCAGAGATGCCCAGTCCTCCTCCTCTGAGGGGAAAGGCAACGACTGGGGCATGAATGCACAGCAACCAAAGAGTATTTATTCTGTTTGGTTTTGTCAGGATTTGACAGCGTTGAGGATAGTGGGGTCTCTGTAGGGCAGGCTGAAAGGACAGAGGGAGAGTGAAAGAGGAGGAGGAACTCCGTGGCTTTCAGATGGATTGGTTGGTTAATTCCCCCGGAATTAAAAGGAGAAAGATCAGGAACAGCATAAACCAGCATGGGGAAAAGGACTTCCAGGAATTACTAAAACTGTAACAGCGATCAGGACAAAGAAGGTTTAGAGAAAAAAATCTGAAAAGCGTTTGAAGCCTGAGCATGATTTTAACACCTTCGTTTGACCAACTATCTTGAACCAACCGTGTATATTCCTGAAAAATAAATGTGATAGGACATCTCTTTTTGCAGAGAACACCTATTGTTTCAACTGTCCATGATTCCAGCCCTCCTCCTAACACCTATCTCCCTCCACCACTGGAAGGGAGCCCACCTGAGTGTATTTTCAATAGGCATTTGAGAACATTACTCAGCACAGCACAAGGGAGCACAGAATCAATGTTCCTGTTGTGAGAGGGTTTTTCTTATTGCCTTTGACACCAGTTCTCCAACCCATGTATGAAGCTGCCTGAATTCCAGGCACATCTGGAACCACACAGTAAAAAAGGCATGGAGGAACCTCAAGAAACCATTATCTCATCCCTTGCCATGAGGTAAGATGAACTAGAACTAAACCATGCACGGCAAATGACCACCTAATCTGCTCCTAAAATGCCTTTCAGCAATGGAATCTTCACACTCTCCCCAGGCAATACATTTTGGGGTTTCACTACCATGGCCATTTTATTCCTAACCTGAATCTTCCTTGCTGCAATTTAAGCCAGTTATTTCTTGTCCTATCCACAATGGATAAGATTAACAGTTTATTGCCTTTTTTCCTTGTAGCAGTCTTTTATAGACTGTTACCACCTTCCCCCTTCAGCCTTCTTTTCTGTAGGCTAATTAACCCAAATTCACTCAGCATTTTTCCACAGTTCATATTTGTCAGAACACTGATTAAACTGCTGCCCTCTGGACTCTCTGTCCAGGGTCCTGCTTTCTTTAAGGGTAGTGCTGGGGAAAAACAAAAATTAAAGGAGCCCTGCTCAGGCTTCTGTGAATGGGTCTTTGCGTTCACTACATTTCTACAGATCCTAAGTCAGCACCATGTTTTCACTGGATGGTTTTCTCTTGATTTCTCTTCTATCACTCCTTTGTCCCTTCCCAAAGAGGTTCGTGGTAATTCTTGTCTGTTCACAATGTAGGAGCCTGTACTGTGAGGGCCTGCCAAGGCCCTGCTCCTTGTAGTACAGAGGTGGACTTCCTCATGACTTTACAGTGCCACACACAGGACAGTAGATGAAACAAGGGTTTGCCAGCCCGAGTTTAAATAAAGACAAAGCAGCCCAAAAAGATTGCAGTGTCTGAATGTGTGTCCCATTATTCAGAAATTTGCTTTATCACCAGGTAAGATTTAAGGATAACAGAATACATTCACTTAAAAACATTGATTTGCAATAATGAAAGTGAGCTGTAAAAAGAGAGAACAATGTTATTAAGATCATTCTTAACTTGAGAATTCTCCATTATGGCTTCACGATAGTTTTCTCCAGTTCCTATTCCTCTTGATGAATCAGAATTTGAAACAAAGTGTTTGCAAGATGGGCACTTCCAGGAAAGTCACTTTGCTATGCAATGTTTGCACCAAAACAGAGTACTATCGTTGCTGTAAGTTCTCTTCTTTTGACATCTGAATCATGCCACAAAATTAATAGACTTTAACAGTAATTGTTCTAAAGTCAAATGCCTTCTAGTGCTTTGAAACCTCCATGCATTTGGAAATGCCTTCGCAGTCAAATCTGGGCCATTTATTTCCTGAAACATCAACATTACTAAAAGCAAAAAGAAGACCACGAGTATGAGCCAATGCTCATTTGCTCTCAGTGTCTGTGTTTCTATTTCTACTGCTACCATAAATAAGTCTGCTATGAAACACGCTGGATTAGTTAACCCCTGGTGAAGCCAGTATCTGGAGCAGGCCAGGGAGGAGATACAGCAACTGAGCCACAGTGAGTGGATGAAGGGATGGAAGAACGAGCAGGGAACAGTACCAGATGTGGGGCATGGAGCAACTAAGGCCAGTGATTGTAAGAGAAGGAAGGATGAGATTCATCTTTGATAAGATTGTGAGAAACAGAGCAGCAGCACAAACTCCTATCCATACAATGAGGTTTATTCTCTGAAGATACTTGTCATGAAATGCCACACCAAACTCATTATTAATCTCCAATGGAATCCCTTGCAAGCTGCTTCAATAGCTTCCCTTCATACAACGGCTTTGTGCATCCTGAATCTCCTCCCACCGGCCAGACTCGGTTTAGAAGCTTTTGGGGGAGGGAGGGGGCGGGGAAATGCAGGATGGACTTAACAAAGAGCTGTTCATTGCACCACTTGAAAGTGCTTGCAGAAGTGCTGCCCAGGACTTCCAACACAAAATGGAAACAGTTTCAGTTTTGTCTTGGATCGGCATTTTCTGAGTTACCTTAGTTCCACTGTCAGATGAGTTTCAGAAGTCAGCTCCACTTCCAGCTTTGCCAAAGTGAAGGCAGCTCCTGGTGCAGCAAAGGAGTGGTACGGAGCAGTTCCTGTTGCCTGTGTCATGTAGAAGCATTGAGCTGGTGCCACTGCATGCCACTCAGGATGGAGAACAGGAGCTCAGGGCTGCTAGCAAGCATTTGGATGTATGGAAAGGGCCCAGCCAAAGGGCCCCTGCAGTCGGAGAGGCCATGCACAGAAGGAGAAGGCTGGTCTTAAAATGGGGCAATGCAGTGTGGAACAGAATCTAGAGGACAACCAAAGAGAGGATAGTAAGGAACATCTCCACAGGAACCTGAAAGCATATTCATTCAAGGTGTAGTTAGTGTTTTCCCAGCAGGACTTGTCAGTATTAGCACCATTAAAATGCTATGGATTAAAGGCATAAAGTCATGCTCTACCCAGCTGCAAAGAACTTTCAGGCAGATGAACATTTATTACCTCCAATATATAAATACCCTTGTTAAATAACAAGGTTTGAGTTATGTTTCTTACAACCTTGGTGAAAACTGATCACAGCTTGGTCTCTCAGTGAATATCATTGCAGAAGCAAAATGACTCTCAAATGGCTGCCATGCATAGGCCCATCGCCCTTTTTGTTGTCAGTTACTGCAATCAGCAAGAACAACAGATTTCTAGCCTTAACTTCTCCTCTGAAGAGCACAGGGACACTGCTGGAATTCAACAGTCCTTTCCCAAGCAAGAGCTCTTTACCAGGCTCCCTCTGCGGCAGGTGACATTAGCAGTTTTTCCTATATTTGTTCTGCAAGGAATGGGGTTTTTTCACAGACTATTCGTTGACATATAGCTCCCACAGCTAATCCTAAAATGCTTTCTAACACCATAAACTATACATGGTACAGAGATTAGAGCTGAACAAATATTTCACTGTAAATCATTTATCCAATAAGTTTCATATGGCTTTTTTTTTCTCTATTTGTGAATTGCCTGCAAATTGTAAGCCAAATTCCCAAATTCATTCATTAGTCAAAATTGCCCATGAATTTCTCCTGCAGATAGTTTTTGCCCTGCAGGCCATTCATGGACAGTTTGTTATGAATAGCCTCAATTCAATGCTTGGTTGGTTTAGCTGCAGCAGTCATGTGGATGTGGCTCTGTTCTGATTGAAAATTCACTTTCAAATATGAACCAATATTCACAGTGAGTTTCTCCCTCTGTTCACTCAGCCCTTGGAGGAATCAGCCTAGTTAATCTAACTGGGTGGGTTAAGCTGTCCAGAGCAGCACAATGGACTGGGAAAGGAACTGAGGGATGTCCAGTTGATATTGTTCTGTACAGAGGCAGGATGGGAATACTCCACTGGACAGCTGTGAAGTGTCAGAACTGATGTCCTCACTCCTTCCTGAAGGGTGACCACCAGACACAATTAGGAAGATGGCTACAGTGCAGCATCTACTTGTGTTCTACTGTTACCCAAGAAGGATGGATAATTACTTCTTACTTAAAATTCTCATAATGAATGGGGGAGTTCTGAGCTGCAGCCAGACCTAGCTTCCTCTTGCCAACCCGCTTCCCAGTGGGTTAATCCATATAGAGTGTTTCCAGGGTGTCTGTATGCATCCTTCACCTCTCTGGAGAAGAAATTAGATGAAGTAGAACACACTGTATTGCAAACACTAGCTTGAAGTTGGAGTTACCATTCAGCGAGTCTGCAGGCTTCTCTTGTCTGGTTATCTGTCTTCAGGAGATATTCTTCTGGTCAAATCACTCTGTTGCAGAGCGCTGCTGCCAGTGCTGTCAGATCCAGCTGCTCCTCACACAGGGGCTCCAAACAGCCACCCAGCTGCCCCTGCTGGCCCTGCTTCTTCCTCAGCAGCATGTCAGGGCAGCAACACCCTAAAAACCTCAGGCAGATAACAACAGGGGCTGTGTGTGCCTCTCAGTACCACTGGTGTACCTTTAGGAAGAGATTTCAGAGGCTGATACAACATTGCTAATTGCAAGGCTTCTTTTCTCATTCCTAAGGTTTGAACTGCTCCACATAGCTACTTTCATAGCAGAGAAGCAAATCCAGAGGCCTTCTCAGTTGAGATTTCAGATAAATACATTGACAGCTAGGAGAGAATAGCAAATGTCCCTAGATGGAGAAAATGTTGACTTTATGTTCAGAACCTCAAAGCCAGAAGAAATAAAACAAGCTGATGGGGAGAAAGAGGAAAAAATAAAAAAAATAGCCCAACCTAGTAAACAACTGCCAAAACTGAAAATTTTTCTTTTTATGATAAAAAATACTTGTGCCCCTTCCCATGAAAATCATACATTTGCTGTAAAAATATTGCACAGAGATTTCATATTAACTTTTTACCATCTTTCTTTTTTTGCTGGTCAGTTTCAGAGGACATCTACTACAGGCTGAATAATAGTTATACACATCTACAAGCTGCCACTGGAAAGGTATTTGCATTCATTGTACAAGAAAAGCCCTGATACAGACCCCTCAGAAAGCACACAAGATAACAAAACCATCTCTGGACCTGTGTTACCTGGAGCTTTGACCATGAAACACATTGAGCCTCAGTGTATCCAAGACGCTGCTGCCATTATCCTCTCTGTCATCCTTGTGCTCAAAACACCTCTAAAACCATCCTTCACCAGTTCTCTCTCCCCTTTGCAGTCCACTTGAAACACTTTGCCCTTACCTTGACAACCCATCTTCCACCCACTTGTCTGCATCCGTGTCTCCCCTCAGCTTTCTAGGAGCAGCTTTGCTGAAGTCTCTTGAGTAGTCAGTCTCTCACCTCTTCCAAAGGGGTCCTGTGACCAAAGATGATTTCCTGATCTCTTCTGCAAAGCTGCTTTTGTCACTCTACAAGTCTCTCCTTCGATGAGGTTTGCCTTTCCAAGGTCTCCTCTCAGACACCTGCGAGCATTTCTCTGCTCCTCCAAACAGACTGACATTACTGAACAGAAAACTACAAAGGCACACATGAAACGTGCCCTCTCATTCTTCTTATTGTCAATCTTCTTGCATCCTTCAGAAGACCATACTCTAAACACCCTGGAGCAACTGCCATGGCCTTTTTCTATCTTTAAAAGTTCCTACCACTTTCATCGTGGTAAGAAACAAACAAACAAATAAAAAAATCCAACAAAGAAAAGAATAAGCAGTACTTCACCTAGGATGAAAATTAAACCCCCCTTTGTATTGCAGCAGCAGCTGTCAAACACTGAACAGCAAAGCTGCATCTCAGCAGGGAAGAATGATAGGGAAAAACCTGTAGCTGGTTAAAACTGCTTTGGTAGAAATTTATGGAGGTAAAATATTTTACCTTTCTAACTGTAAAATTTAATCAAATTTCATGGGTTTTACTTGCTGGGACACCATAGGCCACTCCCCCCGCTCCCCTATGATAGCTGTGAGTGTCGTCAAAAACAAACAAACTGAACTAATCTGCAAACAAAACACATGACGTTTTTTAATCACTTGGAAGAAATTGTGCACTTCTTCAAAATCCCACTGCTTCCCTCTGTGTACTGCCTGCTGCCACCCCAGCCTCGGAGCAGCTCAGCACAGCCCTTCACTCAGGCAGGCCCTTCTCCCTACCAAAGCAGGAGGGTGATGGATCCTAGCTGGAAGTGCATCTGCTACTCAGTCTCCTTCATCCCTTCCCAGGAAACGTAGAGGATTTTTCGTCTCTGATATTGGCCTTTAAAGACATGAAGGTTGCACCCAAGGGTGCCAGGTCCTTCCTACGCAGCAAATGAACGATTACAAAGCTATTGAACTAGAAGGGGAAGGGGGAAAAGTGCATTGCTGGCACCTCTCTTATTTGATTTTATTTCCCCCCTCCCACCCTTTCCTTTGGAGCGATGTGAAACGATAAGAGCAGGGAGAGATGTCGCTTAAATTAGGTTTACAAATAACCCAGTGAATAGGGAAATAAGATGCATATGCTGCATGTTAACGTGTCACCGCCGCGCGGCCCGGTGCGATGGGGATTTGGAAGGCAGCCGGGCCCCGAGGATCAGGTGCAGCGCACCGTCAGTCGGGAGGACGCCGGGACTTCCTGGGGGCGCAGCTGCCAAGCGCTGGCTGCTGCTGCCCCCCGACGGTCCCT
>VZRS01010090.1:808776-941955 GCA_013398055.1 Ifrita kowaldi | reverse complement strand
GGGGCCGGGGCTCCGCGCTGCCCGCCAGGTGAGCGGCGTGGTGGACACGCAGGGACGGGACGGACCGCACTGGACCGGACCGCGAGGGTTCCGCCTGGGCGGGGTAGGGGGCGGCGGCGGCGGGCGGGCGGTCTGAGCGCCTCGGTTTCGGTTCCGTTCGCGGCTAGCAACAGCGGCGCGGTGTGAGTTAACCCTTTGTTTTGGGTGTTTGTGGAGCGATTTCTTTTGTGTTTGCTTCACGTGTGGCATTGTTGTTATTCGTTTTTCGACCGGGGAGCTCTCGCGTTCCCTTTCCTCCGCGGTGCGGTGGAATAACGGTAGGGTGGAAGGCTTTCCTAAGTGCGTAATTTTCAGTGAAAATAGGAAATTGTGTCAGTACGGCAGAAGAGGCGCTCCATCACGGACTTAGCCAAAAGCAGCCGTTCTACATCTACCCAGCTCCTGAAGGAGAGAGTGCCTGGAAAGGTGAATGCTTCTGCAGATACCTGCGTAGTCGCTCTGTGGGGGAGTTTGGACTTGTTTATGGAGCTTTCCTGGCAGGAGTGTGATCGGAGAGAGCGTTTTGATCGATTGGGACTCTCGGAGCAGCTGATCAGTTCTGTAAAACCTTTATGCTGTAGTCAGTTTTCACCTTCTGTTTCCTTCGGACATTTGGTTTTTATGACATGGAGGAAGAATGCAAGTTTAGAGTCGTGTCAGCTGCTGACAAAGGAAGGTATAGCACAGTCAGCGGTAGTGTTGGATGCTCCCTCTTCCATCATATGTCAAGATCCAAGTGTCCTTGTATGGAGTCTTGAGCTTGAAGACAACAATGCGTTTATCCCGTGCCACGAGACCCAGTCCTCTTTCTCATCCTCTTGTCCCAATCACATGATCCAAGGACTTCAAAAAAATTGAAGTGTAGTGGGTAGGGAGAAGACCTTTTCATAGAGACGTTTAGCAAGTTGCTAGTATATGAGAAGCTTGTAGTGTTTGGTTTTGTAGTTCTGAAAGTGTTCATAAACATAAATTAATAGGAATGGGGAAAAGAATTTGTGTTTTCAGAACTAGCAGATGCTTTGCTGCACTACTTTAACACCAAAGTTCATAAACTGTTTTGAAACTTCTCTCCTTGGTCTTTTAAGTTATGTTCCCGTTCTGACTTGGTTTCTCCCCACCCCCCCTCCCCCTTTTTCATACTGAAGAAATATGGACGTCAAGAGTAGAAACTACTTGCTTATGAATCGTCAAGCATTGGAAAATGACATCAAGACTTCCTATATTATGGATCGTATGATTTCTGACGAAGTACTAACATTACAGGAGGAGGAGAGAGTGAAGCAGCAGGTAGAATCACCTCTCACTGCTATTTATCTTCCTAGTCTACTCACATATTTTACCATCCTTTTTAAAAATAGTAATTTCTGACTAATTTCTGGATTTGTCAAATTGTAAAGTGTATGCCTAGCACACAGTTTTTATTGCACTTCCTAAGGTTGAGTTAAGGGCTTGGTAAGTTTAAGGCTATTTCTGTGACTGTAAATAGTTTATAATTTACGGAGTGATAGATGAAATGATTCCTAAGGTCTCTTAGTTTTGTGTAATACCTCTTCTAATTTTTTTTCTAGAATACACAGAAGGAGCGAGCAGCTATGCTAATAAACATTATTCTTACAAAAGATAATAATTCATATAGATCCTTTTATAATGCACTGCTTCATGAAGGGTACAGAGATCTTGCTGCGCTTCTTCAGGACGGCATCCCTGCCATCTCGTCTGGTAACAGAAAGAGTTCGATGGATGGAATGACTTCCCAAGGTCAGTGTAACTACAGCAATCCCTTGTGAAGACAAGTTGTGGTTTTTATTCCTTAGAAAGTGACTATGAATCATACCTGTTCCAATGAAAAAGGAGCAGTTGGTGCATTTGCTTGTTTTGGTAGTGTGGTAACTGTGTGTATTTCGTGTAATATTAAGTAATATGGCAGGAGAGTTACAACAGTTACAACTTTTATAGGTCATCTTGAAAGTGTTCATGTTAAGTAATGTTTGTTTTAAAAGGCAGGACACCTGAAGCTCTTACGGTTTTCTCTTATTGTTATAATTTTTGTTGTAAGTGAAAGAAGGACTCTCGTCTGTATGAACTAAAGAAGTTGAATCTAACAGAAAAACTTGTAGCCTCCAAAATTCTGATACTTAGCTTGAAGAGTCATCTGTAATCTTTAAACCTACGTTCCAAGAGTTGGTCTAACTATTAGGTTACTTAATTCTTTCCACCAGATCTTTTAATCACCCTGCATAAGTTCCATAATTTTACCTGCATTGTCATCAGTATCAACTTTGGCTGACATGAAATAAATTTGTAGTTTCTAATGGGCAGAACCTTCTAACTGCATATGGCTAGCTGCCATATTTACTGGCACTCTACATTTAGTAAGTGTCAAAGGCATGTGGAGTTGAGGCTGTCTTAGATAATCAGAGTTTATCAGTTATGTCACTCCACATGGCCACAAAGTGGGCAGGCGAAGGGCACATTTCCTTTCCTGTTATGCTTTACCTCGTCTGTTTCAAGTCATGCTATCTCAGCTAAATCAGTGGAAGTCTTGCCTGGACCCCAGTGCTGTGCTGTGAGCTGCCAAGGAAAGGCCTTACATGGCATCCTTGCTTTTCTGCTGCTTCCACAGCATGGTGACTTCTGGCTGAGAAAGTGACTTGTTTGCTGGGTGTAGTAATGTTGAGCTCCTGTGTTTGCCACAGTTTCCACAGGAGCTGTTAATTCTCTTTTCACTTCTAGGGATTAATGTAACAAGCTTTCCTTATGCAGTTGTTAATTTGAACACTATTTTAGGTAGGGGGCTAGTTGCCTGCTAATTAATTTGTTTCTAAAAAGCAGTATTTTTTCAGTTTTTGATGTTTTGAGTCCAACAGTTTTTAGGGCATTTTTGTGGGACATGAGGTGCGGAGGGAGCCCACTAGTTATTTTGGGTGAAGATTTGTTTTGTGTTGGGTTTGAAGCGGCATCACATTTAGAACTCATGTTTTATTTGGATGTTTCTTGTTCTTAACTTCAGTGAAGACCATTCTCTGCGAAGGAGGTGTACCACAGAGACCAGTTGTGTTTGTCACTCGGCCAAAACTGGTAGATGCTATTAAAAAGAAGCTGTACTGCTTGGGAAGTGATCCAGGCTGGGTCACAGTTTATGGAATGGCAGGCTGTGGGAAGACTGTCTTAACAGCAGAAGCTTTAAGGGATCCTCAGCTCTTGGAAGGTACTGCCAGCAAAACATCTGTATTTTTATAAAAATCACTACAGGTGTAGGCATATTAGACATGTATGATGCAATATCATGCCATCTTGAAAGTGATTTAGGTTTCTAAATTTCTTAGGTGATTCTGAAATATTCGCTTGCAACATACAACTGTCATAACCATTTAGTGCTCTAGGACTACTAAGTATTTTTTTAGTTTGCAGAAAAAGGTTTTGAATAGCTTTTCGCCTTAGAATCTGCTTTGGTTTATGAGAGTAGATGCATCCTTAATGAACTTGAAATTGTTATTTCTGTTACTGCACAATACTATATCTAGTTATACTCCTTTTGGGCATTGCTTGTAAAGTCCTCAGACTCCTCTCCTTGCTATGTGAGTTTGAAAAAGTCTTGCTCTAACTTTTACATATATTTTAATAGTGGCAGGCATTTGTGGATGGTAGCCTTGCCTTAGCTTAAAGCAGATCCTAGATGAAACCATTTAATGGCATTTTTTCTATTTTATTTACTTTTCCTTGCATAAGACACTAGGAGAAAGTAGTACTTGGCATTAAAAAAAAAAAGATGTAGGGATAGATACTATAGCATCCTCTGCTACAGCTGACTCTTCTAGATGGCTTTTGATCACTGTTTCAGGATAATTTTTACACCCCAAACTGAACTCCTGCAGTACTACAGGGTTAAAAATGTAAATGCTAGGTCAGGCTAGCAGAAAGATGGATGCAGAAGGGGCTGTGGAGGGACAGGCGTGGAAAGGAGGGACAACAGCATCAGTGATGGTGTGAAGTTTCTATGGGTACTTGCCCTACAGAGTCTGTTCCTTTAAAAATGAACAGGAGTGGTCTTGTAGAACCACCCTTTGGTGTTAATAGTAGAGTGGCAAGGATGGCTTGCAACAGACTTTATAGGTTTTTATTTTAATTAATGCTGACTTACTACTGTAAGTTGCTAGTAAATATTTAAAATTATTTAAAATGTATAGCATGATTAATATTGCTTTTCTTGTTAGATTGCTTTCCAGGAGGAGTTCACTGGATCTCTGTTGGGAAACAGGACAAAGCAGGGCTCCTAATAAAACTTCAGAATCTCTGTAGTAGATTGGAACATGACTCCACTCTTCCACAAAGGCCACCACTTAACATTGAGGAGGCTAAAGATCGTCTTCGTTTGCTGATGCTACGCAAATATCCCAGGTGATGCCAGTAAAATCAAACACTATTCTTTTAACTGATAAAACTCTGCAGAGTAACTTTGGTCTAATCTGAGGTGTCTGTGTTGTGGTTACATGTGTCTGTGGTGTGTATTCTTTTTTTTTTTAACCAACATCCTAACTTAGGCTAGTAAGGCTTCTGCTAACAAAATATGTTAACCAGCTGTACAGGAGTCATATCTGCTTGAAAAAGCAAATAGTGAAACAGTGGAAGATGGGATTGAATAGTGAAAGATGGGAACAAACAATTGGAAATAAGGATTGCTTTAACTTCCAGTGTTCTCATTGTGTGTGTAGACTGGTTTATTGATATGTGAGGATAATACAGCAGAAAAAAAGGTGTGTATCACTGCAGAAAATTCTTCCTTTCCAGAACAGCTGGTGTCTTTAAAAAGTGTTTGGTCTAGAGGTACCAAAAAGAAAGCAGGTTTTCATGATGTGACCAATTATTGCCAAGAAACCAGGGAAACTGTTCAAACTTCAGGGAAAGTGACTTGATTTAATTAAGCAGCATCTCAGTCACTGCACAGCTTTTTGGATCTTTGAGAAATAGGTTCTGTTATTTGTTGAGGATTTCATTACTCTGGGAAAATCTGTACTGAACTAAATAAGCCTGCTTGTCAGTGAGTTATCTTGGGAATAATACTCTAGCCTTGTGATCTTTGTAGATAACATAGAGTAGAATACTGGCATTTTTGTACAGGGGAAAAAAAAAAAAGGTCTTTCTTGTGAAGAAAAGATGTGAAAAATATTTCCAGGTCCTCCAAAATAAATACATCTATTTATCAGCTGAAAGTACGCTTCTCTGTGAAGGTTGTGAAGTGGTTGTCTCCATTGAGACATTTCCGTTGTTATTTCTTGTTTATTAACAAGCAAAACAAATCAAAACTCTTCAGTATGGAAGTGGGCATGGGAGGAAGTAGAGGGGAATGTGCTGGGGAGTAAGGTTCGTAGAGGGTGCAAGTGTGTTGGAAACAAAGCTTCACTGGTTCTGCAGCTTGGGGAGGAGCTGGCTCTGCTCTGGAAGTCTCTTTGGTGACAAGAAGTCACTTTAGCTGCGTCTGGATTCAGGCAGCCAACCCAGTACATCTCTTGGGAATAAAGTATTAGACAAAAGATTCAGGCTGTGAAGCTAGTATGTTGCTTGGGATTAAAGTATTAGTCAAATGAAAAATTGAAACTATGATATACTTTAAAATAAGAAATTACAGAATTTAGTCTCCTGTGATAGTTGCCACAGGGCTTTGTGTTTGTTGGTTTGGGGTAATTTTTTGTTTGTTTTGGCTTTTCTTTGTTTTAAGAGGTTTTTTTTAATAATCCTAATTAGGATTTAAGATTTGTTGGTGTGACTTAAAGAGAAAAATCACTGGTGCCTAATGAATGTGAGGACCTTGAAGTGCTCAGATTAATTAAAAACATAAAATCAGGCTGTAATTCATGCCACCCAGCATGTTTTCAAGTGTGGAAATGACGCGAAACGGGTCCTTTATGGCTGTGATAGTATTCTTGTGAACCCTCTGATTTATCAAAAGGGTATTAAGAGAAGAGTTGTATAAAAATGAGATAGGGATATCCAAGACTTAAATGTATCTTTGAGAATGGGGTGTGATGTGTATGCACTTCTTTAGGGAGGGTCAAATCCTAATTTACGGGCTTTGATGGTGTAAGTGCCACTTAGCCGAACAAAAATGCGGAAGTTTTGTCATGCTTCAGTGGGAATTGGACAATTTAACCAGTACCTAGTGGAGCAGAAAATTCCATCCCTTAAGAAGAAAAGGTAGTAAATGGAGACAATTTAAAGGATTAGATGTCAATGATTCAACTCACTGAATGCAAATAACTGGTATTTCTTTTCATACATCTACTTGGCAGCTAGTCTTTTTGACTTCTTGCTCCCTTAAAACTGGTCTTTTAAAAAGTTTTCAGTAACTTCTCTGTCACATATAGGCAGGTGTAGGGAAGTCTACTGTACATTATTCTGGTGAGTTTCTATGTAGGAACCTACAAACGTGACTGGCTGTAGGATATTGGAATATGTAGTCACTTTTTCCAGTGCTTAACAGCTCTTTCAGGGAGAATTATTTTTTCTGATATCTAATCCAAACCGCCTCAGTGCAACTTAAGGCCGTTTCCTCTCATCCTTCCACCTGTGACATGGCAAAGAGACCAACTCCTACCTGGCTACAACCTCCTTTCAGGTTCTAAAGATTGATAAGGTCCCCCCTGAGCCTTCTCTTCTCCAGACTAGACAACCCCAGCTCCCTCAGCGACTCCTCTTAGGACATTTTCTAGACCCTTTACCAACTTTGTTACCCTTCTCTGGAGATACTATTAAGATATTCTACATACTAATATAAAAAAATTATGCAGTGGTACTTTGTAAATTCTGAAAATGTTCTTTTATTATTAAAATACAATACTTTATTTTAGCACTAATAGTTGGTCTGAAATATTTCTTCATGCCCTAGATCTCTTTTGGTCCTGGATGACATTTGGGATTCCTGGGTGTTAAAAGCATTCGATAATCAATGTCAGGTTCTCATCACGAGCAGGGACCGGAGTGTAACAGATGCTGTGGCCGGTAAGGAACAGTTTCCTCTCCTGCACCACAAATTTCATGTGTCTGTGTCTGCAGCTTGTTCATGTGAACTTTCAAAAGAATCTGATAGAGTCTGTCTGTCAATTTGTGCACAAGTGGCCAGGTTTTAGAGCTCTGCTCTGTATGACTTCGTGCTCTTTGTGAAGTGAGTGTTGCGTGTTATCCTGAAAGTTACATGTTTACATTGAAGAGTGCAGTGATTCTCAACAGAATAAATTAACCTCTGCTAGAGGTTAACCTCTGCTATGCTGTTAGACTGATTATCTCTCCACTATTCAGCAGTGACTGCCCATAATACTTGTGTAATTATTAGCTTATAGGCTATTTTTTTCTATGTATATATCTCTAATGATTCTGATAAGTAGAATTTATACCCTTCTTAGTCCTATAAAATACTATGCAAGAAATCATGAACCTTTTCTCCAGATTTTACTTGGAAAATACTTTGAATTTCCATAGGGTTTTTTGCATTCGTTGAAACTTTTTCCATGTTTCTGTTTCTAGGCAATAAATACGAGGTTCATGTGGAAAGCGGACTAGCACATGAGAAAGGGCTGGAAATTTTGTCTCTATTTGTGAATATGAAAATATCAGAACTTCCAGAACAAGCTAACTCTCTTGTAAGAGAATGCAAAGGTATTGTAGTTGCTCTTTGTTGTACAATTCACCACTGAATGTAGTATTTTTCTTCTGTATTTTGACTTAAAAATGGAGAAGGGAACATCCTTTAATACTGCATATGTTAAGCAGAATACAAGTGCTTGTTGAATATTTTTGGGTTATATTAAGCTAAGCAGAAGTCTCATGTTGATTTTTGAGTAGTTTTCTTCAGCGTATTTTCCCTCTGCACCACAATTACACTTATATTTGGTGAGTTTGCAGATGTCTACATGGAGTGCCTATTTTATTTGTCTCTCCTCCACGCCTCAAGAATTTAACCAGTGTATTGGGAATATTACCTGATTCAGTCACTTGACCATCAGCTGTTGGATTGTGTTCCTTGATGACCTCTAAAATTGATTTAATCTTTTCCTTCAGGTTCTCCTCTGGTGATATCCTTGATAGGTGCGTTACTAAGAGACTTCCCTAGCCGCTGGGAATACTATCTCAGGCAGCTGCAGAATAAGCAGTTTAAAAGAATAAGAAAATCCTCCTCTTATGATTATGAAGCCCTTGATGAAGCAATGTCCATAAGTGTTGAGCAACTGGATGACAATTACAAAGACTACTATAAAGACCTCTCTATCCTCCCAAAAGATGTTAAAGTACCTACCAAGGTAATAACAGCAGTTCAGAAATCTTGTGATTTTTAGTGAGATACAAACAAGAACCTTAAAGAATTCTTAAAATTCATAATTGTCGTGTGTAACTTCTGCAGGATGTAACTTAATTATAATTGCTAGATTGGGTAGATTTGTTCCATTATTGTGTCGTGACTTGTATTGTTAGTAGTGAAACTAAAATAATCATAACTGAGTAAACATATGCATAATGTTTAAATTTCATGTGCATTCTGTGTATTGTTTTTTAATTAGATTGTAGTTGAGCTCACTGAAAGCTTGAAAACTGTTATGTGGAATTTGTCTCCTTTTATGATCACCATAAAAGGAGACAAATAGCAGCACAACAGACAAAAGATAGGTTGACTTGTCATATCTTTCCCGTGTTTTGGTATGAAGGAATTGGTAACTTAGTGAACTGATGACTCTTTGTAATGTGTCTATATTTGTTAGTATGCATTTTGTTGTCAGTTAATTGGTATCCTTTTATAATATTCATACAAACCATATTATGACTTGGTTCTGATTCTCTTCTCGGTTAATGCATTAATATTTCTTAGGTTCTCTGTATTCTTTGGGATATGGAAACTGAAGAAGTTGAAGATATACTACAGGAATTTGTTAACAAATCCCTGTTGTTCTGTGATCGTAATGGGAAGTCATTCCATTATTATTTACATGATCTTCAGCTTGACTTTCTCACAGAGAAGAATCGCAACCAGCTTCAGGTAGCATATCAACTGATACTTTCAACTTTACTCTCCTCAGCTGGGCATTTTTCAGAAAATGTTGCTTTGTTAAATGGTATCCTGAGTGGCTTCATAGCATAGGTCCAAATCAAGTTTAACCTAAGGCTGACTAATTAAAAATATTTATTTTCAACAAGAAACATTTCTTGATGGTTCCATTTGCACCTAAGAGACTAACCTAAGAGAAGACTCTATATCCATTATTTCTCTATCGGATGTTTCCAGCAGGAGATGTGATGTTCCACTGTTGATTCCAAAGACATCAAGATACTATCAGAATAGGAAATTTCTTCTTTAATGCAGAGAAATGGTTTTTGCTCCCTTTTTTTCAGTTTGAGGCAGTACTTTCAGGAAGATGACCTATAAATTGGACTCAGTTTCAGTTCTGAAGGACAAGGCAGAAACAGTAGATATGAAGAAAAGGCAGGTTTTTTGACTTACTTTAGATCCACATATGTAAGGGTCCTGTTTTTGTTGGCTACCCACATTTAAGATGAAGAGAGATTTGGTAGGTAATCTCAGTCTGAGAAAGAAGGTTAACAACTTGCTTTTCTGTCTTTTAATGTCCAGAGAATGTTTCTGGAGCAGTCTTTAGCAATAAATTAGGTTAGGTGTACAATTTTGGAAGGTAAGCTTTTTTATTTCACTTGTTAATGTATTACAATTGAGAAATATTATTCCTCAATGCTATTTACAATGTAATAATAATACTACTTATAATTCCTCAGTGCCAAAAGTGTGTTTTTCTTCACGTTGCAGGAGCTACATAAAAACATAGTAAATCAGTACAAGAAGTACTACAAGCTTAATACACCTGTTCTGTCTCAAGAGGATTGCATGTACTGGTACAACTTTCTAGCGTATCACATGGCAGGTGCCAACATGCAGCAGGTGGGTTCTGACAAGTGTCCTTGGCTTCCCTTTTTCACCCACTCTTACCTCTGCTTTTCCCTCCAGGCCTTTTCCCAGCTGAGCCTCTCTTCACCCAGACTTTAGTCCAGCTGGGTAAACACTCAACATAGAGTCTTTAGGAGGTCCTCTGATAATCACTGTCCCTTACAAAAACTACTTTATTTCTACCCTTTGTATCTTGTCTTTTCAACCAGTTCTTGAGAAAACTTCCTATTTTATACCATAATAGCTTGTGTTTTTCTTTTCCTTTTTAAGAAGCTTTAATAAGAAGTCTTCACTAAACCTTTTTGAAAACCCAAGCTTTATTTATTGTATAATAATACAAGTAAATTGATTTCATCAGAGAATTTAATCACTTAGTTACTTTCTTATCTTCAAAAGTCTTGTTAGCTTTTTCCTCTTATGTCATACATATTTGTGTGTAAAAATTCATTATCTGATTTCAACAGCAAAATAACC
This sequence comes from Ifrita kowaldi, assembly GCA_013398055.1. Classification (NCBI taxonomy): domain Eukaryota; kingdom Metazoa; phylum Chordata; class Aves; order Passeriformes; family Cinclosomatidae; genus Ifrita; species Ifrita kowaldi. The sequence goes on along the minus strand of VZRS01010090.1, from coordinate 931,502 downwards.
CTATCAAGAGTTAGATGGGCAAGTCTCTTGTTTCCAGGATTGTCTTGGCACCTTAAAAAAATGCCATTGTTTTTGCCAACTCCTGTTCTTTAGACACTGAGCTAGTATAAGATGCAAATCATGCAGAAAGATTAATAATTAGTAGTTTCACTTGAATTTCAGTTTCAAATGCATTGAATAGCATTTGATCCTGGTTGTTTATTGCTTTATTTCACATGTTCTCAAACCTTTTCATCTGAGCTTCTTTCAAGATGGCCCATCTGACTCATCATATAATACACTTTGTGGATTTATCACTTATAGGAACCTTCATGATTAATGTTGGCTACAAATACAGGTGTTTTGGATGATACTTATTTCATTATCTTAGTTTCTGTAGTTTCAATGTGTTGTGAAAATGTTTTTATTAGCAGCCTTTCTACATTTTGTATAATTAGCTTCTCTGAGGTCTTTAATCTATCCCGTTATGACTATATGCTTTCCGGAGTTTATATTATATGTATCACTTATTTTTCATTATTTAGACATGATTTCTATTTTTTGGAAGACTAATAAAGCTGGGATGTATTCCTTTTCTTTGTTTAACCATGTTAATCTTTTAATCCTTGTGGTATTTACTGATTTTAAATTGGAATATGCTTTAAACCTGTGCATTGTTGTTGCTAAGCAGTTTTTCTAGAGGAGCTCTAAAGAAAACATTGGACCAATACTTGTTAAAAATGGTCATTTAACTAACAGGGATAAAGCAAAAGTTCAATGCTTTTTTTTGCCTGGGTCTTTAATAATACTGACAGACCTTGTCTACCCAGCCCCCTGGTTTGGAGGACCATGAGTGTGGGAACAGGGATTTTTCATTTGTGAACACAAATGTGAAATTGCAAGGGACTGGCTGGATCAGTTGAATGTTCACAAGTCCTTAGGGCCTGATATGATACAAGCCAGAGCACTGAAGGAATGTAAGGATGTTTTGGCAGGACTCACTCCCTTGATCGTCTACCCATGGTTTTAGGAGTTTCAGCATCTCTTAGGAGATCAGCAATCATTATTAGCAGTGATCTTTGCTACAAGAAACGTTTTCAGAGTTGAAAAAACAGGTCTTGTGTGCTGCAAAAGTCAAGAATTGCTTTGTACCTCCATCTCGTCTGTGATTAGCTGTATTAGAGAGCAGTTTAAAATAAGAAACTTAGCCTTCTATACACAGAATTTATACCTGAACAATTAAGATGCAGGAAACAGGAAATTGCATAAGTTTTCAACTAGAGACAGTTGTACCAAAGTGTATTAAATACCTAATGTAGTTCCTGTGTTTTTCTTTTTCCCCCTAAGTAGATTCTGTTGTGAAACTTACACTCTGAACTTAAATTTGTGTTTCTTGTAGGAGCTCCGTGATCTTATGTTTTCTTTAGATTGGATTAAAGCTAAAACAGAATTGGTAGGGCCTGCTCATCTGATTCATGAATATGTAGAATATAGCTCAATCCTGGATCAAAAGGTATGATACTAAAAGGTAAATGATCAATGGGTTCCAAATACAATTTTCTGTTTTGTAATTGCATTTTGTTGGATGTATGTATATGGCCGGTATATAGAAAGCTTAAAAAACCAAAGCATGAAACCAATATTAAATTGAACTTTAACTTGGAGAAGATAAAAAAACAGGAAACTCAGTTTTCTGTTTCAGTTTTAACTTCAGTGTGTAAGTGATTTGCCATGGAACTCAGTAACTATAGTCATCAATACCTAGTGGTGGGTACATAAGGTACTCTGCTTTTGAGAAGGTGTAGCATTATGCTGAGCACTTGGAATAGTCTTTCTGATATTTCACATTGCTTATTGAATAAATCTCTATTGCCAGTGTTCTTTGTTTGAAAAATAAGGATATTGTGCCTTCTGAATAAGATAATGAAATATTTCAATCTATTGTATGTACTTGCTAATAGAACTTAATTGAAAAATAGAGCTAAGGGCTTCTGTAAGAATATTAGCTGTACAGAAAATTTAAAAAGCAAGGAAATAAATCCTAAGATCAATCTGTGTTATCAAATATCTGCTCTGTATTTAGGATAGCACAGTGCGTGAGAATTTCCAGGAATTTCTGTCTTTAAATGGGCACCTTCTTGGACGGCAGCCGTTTCCTGACATCATCCAGCTGGGTCTTTGCCAGCCAGAGACATCAGAGGTGTATCAACAAGCCAAGCTACATGCTCAGAGAGAGACAGGAACATTTTATCTGGAGTGGATGTAAGTAGCTGCAGTCCGTCCGCTGGTATGCTGATCCCTTGACAAGGAAATCATTTAATGTACAGCTAGATACAATGTATGGTAATAAAAGGATCTTTGTAAGAACTGGTGGGGTTTTTTTCTGGGGAAAGAAAATGTAATAATTTTCAAGAACTTGTGGGAGAAGGGGAACCCTGGATATGCAAGGCCACAACTTAGTAATAATTACAGAAAAATAAATTGAGTTATGTATTTACTTCTGTATTCAATTATTGTTCCTTTTAAATAATGATGCAAAGATGAAAATATGATACTTTGAAACTTCTTTAAATAATTTTATTTTAAAGTTAGAATTGTAGTGCAAGTATTGGGTATGGTAGAGTATGTTTTTAGGTTTAAAGTAAACTCTGGCTTTAAAAAGGAGAACACTTGTGCTAGCTTGCAAAATTTTATAAAGTAGTGAGATGGGAAATAACTTTGTAATCTCTACACAATCTTGAAATTTCTCCTATTTAAATAATTTTTTGCTGTTCCTTTATTTTTGGAAGTTGTTTAAGGAAAAAGTATACATATCGAAACATTCTCCCAGCCTTGTCCAATAGTCAGTTGACCATGTAAATCTCTTTGATTCTGTTTGATGTTTCTTTTCTGATACTTGTAGTACTTGGCGCTTGTAAAACAGAGGGACTCAATGTCAAGCAATTATTATAATAAGAGCCAGGCAGATTAGTCTCCTCTTTAAATATTTGGTTATTTTATTTAGCAAAACTGGCTGGAAATTGCACAGTTCAGAAGAGTCAATCTCCAGTTAGTTCAGGGTTTTCACCGTGGATGTGGGAGGCATGCTGAAGAACATGATTGAAATCAACACAACAGAGAGTGATGTTTTGGCCATTCATCACCATGTCACTCATTACAGTGCCAGCTTTCTGTATTAACATCTGGCTAAACAGGATGATTATGATTGCTACTAACTCTTAAGTTTTTGTTCAAGTGAGGCAAGAGTCATCTGAGGTGTGTTAGATTCTGTACCTGATCTCTGACTGAAAAGCGGTGGTAGTCACAGATCTTATTTAGCTATTTAGTGATAAGAATCGAGCAATTGTCATGAAAATTAAGGAAATTTCCAAAGATCTAAACAAATTTACAAATGTTTTTGAATATGCTTGATAAAGAAGAGTTCTCCTGCCGGAGAACAAGAATTCTCAGAAGAAAGTTTATGTTTGGAAATAGCGTATTTCAGATCATAAAAATGTTATCTTTCTTGATCTCTAAACTATAACTGTTTCATTCTGAGTGAATGTTGGAATTTTGTTTCCATTAGTAGTTCAGCATGGAGGCTGAGAGTTAAGGTTTAGTGGGTTGGTTGTTTTGTTTGTTGTAAAGCTTGCTGCTCAAGATGTATGAAGAAGTGTTAATCTTCTTAGAGATGATTTTGAATAATACAAAGGCACTCATCTAAATAATTGTCTTACCCTGTAGAAATAAAAAATCCTTGAAAAATCTCTACCGTCTGGTTGTTCGTCCACACAGAGATGCAGTTTACCATGCCTGCTTTTCTAAGGATAGGCAAAGAATAGCATCATGTGGAGCTGATAAAACACTTCAGGTAAGACACCTATGCATGAGTCAAAAGAGATGCTGTGTACCATTTTGAAAACATTTGTTGAACAGTCCTGTCACTTTTCTTCTGTTGCTATGTGGAAATATTTGGATCTAGATCGTAATTGGAGACAAATGACTGAAAGGGATGTATTATTGCATAAATGTCAAGTTGCATGTTTAGAATGGTAAGCATTATCTTCAAGAGCTAAATGGTGTGATTTTAGGGCTTATACCCTCACTGCCCTAATGCGTGAACATGAGATGCCTTTTAATGATGTGGAAAAGGTCATAGCCCAGCAATGCACCCCAGCTTATTAATTATTTGCTTGCAAAAAATGTTATTTCCAGTCACAGTAGACCTTGTACAGTACTGAGGAGCAGTAAGGTGTTTTCGGTACAGTTTTACTCTTTATATGGGATGGTAGTGGACGTTATGCCACTATAGTGTTTAATTAGTGAAGTGCCTTAATGCAAAAGGAATATATCTGTGGAGAAAACCCCTGAAGCTGAGGGCAGTATTAAATTGGAAACAGGCCCAAAGTGTTTAGAAAGCAGATTAGATGAGACAGAGAGGAATGTGACTAATATAAATTTGCCAGCAGTCTGCCTGGAGGGGAATCAGCCAGCTCTCAAGAAAACTAGCAATCAGCCAGCCAGTAACCTGGTAAAATACCCATATTCCAGACAGCCAAAGGTAAGGGAAAAGAACAGCTTTGCTGCAAACCTTTGGTATTGTTTTGGATACTTGACAAGTTGAGTACTAAGTTGCTGTTCATTTGGCTACTTCGTGTGTTGTTACTGGGTGTTTTATTTGCTTATTTTATTTGCTGGCCTGTTCAGTATTATGGTCGTGGCATCCACTTAAGGAGATGCCTGGTGAATGTACTCATGCTGTGCTGCAGTTGCTGTGCTGGGCTTCTGTACTTAATGGCCTCATTATTGACACTGCAGATTGCTTATTTTTTTCTTCATTTTACACCCAAAAAAATCTGTGGATTGCACTTAAACTAAACTTTCACTGAAGAAATAATAGGAAAATTAGCCATAATCCTTTTTGCATTTTTTAACTTCGAACTTAGTGTTTTTTCTAATTCCAGCTTAAGCTTTTCAGTGTTTGAGGGTACTTAAAAAAATGATTGCTAGATTAAGAACAGATATTCTGCAGAACTTACTGTGAAGGTAGATTTCCTGATGCTTCAGTGCTTACGGTCTTATTTGAACAAATACCAACCATTTAACTGTCATTGGTATTCCTGTTCAATAAAAAAATAATCTGAAAAGTGCTGTAAAGAACACCTTGTAGTTTGTTTTGATAATTAAGAATATGTAACCTAAGATGGAAAGGGAGGCCTGATTTCCACCCCCTGCCCACCCCACATTGTACAGTTAAATCCCAGAATGTGAGGAAATTGATTAATATGTAGCACTTCTGTCCAACTTTCATTGTCTGTGTCTAACTCGAGACTGAAACGTGTGTCCTCCTGTCCATTTTTCCCTACTTATTTTTGGCATTTTGTTCCTCTGATCATCAATTCTGTTGAAGTTCTTTATATATATCCCGTGCATATAAAACTGGAATACGTAGTTTTAAGAATAACTTAGATTTTGTTCATAGTGTTTTGCAGTTACTGTTAAAACATACTGTGAAAGGGCATGGCTCTTGACTTAAAGAGTGGGGGTAGAAAGAAGTGTTTCTAAAAATCAGTTTTCACTAATTCTCTCTCTTACAATTTCTATCATCCTTGCAGAACTTTATAATTATGTTATTGTCCCTGAAATTATGAATGCATTCAAAAGTCAATCCATTTTTTAAAGAGCTGACATAAAGGGAGCTATTTGAGATGATAAAAGAAACTTATACATGTGTTTTAAAATGGTCTGCAAGTTATAAGGTTTTACTGTTCCTTGGTTTAGGTGTTCAAAACTGAAAGTGGAGAGAGACTCCTGGAGATAAATGCCCACGATGATGAAATACTCTGTTGCGCTTTTTCTGCAGATGGTGAATTTGTAGCAACTTGTTCCAGTGATAAAAAAGTGAAGGTAAGGGAATGAGGAAAAGGACATTCTTTTTTTCAAACTAAGAATTCTAATTTCTGTTTAACCAACTCAGTGCAGATTCTTAGGACTTAGAAGTGTTTTAAACTGTCTTCAATATTACGTGGATAATTCAATAGTTGGCAAACAGAAAAGCCCCACTTGTTACATAATATAAAAGATGCTTAATGTTAACATCATGCGTGTAGAATTAACCACTTATTTTATTTGTATTATTGGATGTTTCTTTTTAACTAGAATATAATGTGTGAGTCCAGTCCTATTCATAACATGAGATGAATCTATCCATAATTCTTTTTTTAATGCTTCTTTTCTGTTACCTGTGAAATATCTGGGATTTTTAATTCCTCATTTAATTCCTCATTAATTTGCTACATCAGTAGCAAAATCTTGCTGAAGTTCCAGAATTTATCAGATTCTAATCTGAATTATGACCTTTCCCTTCATAATGTCTTGTTTCTTTTTTTAAATATATAATCTTTCTCTTCAAAATATTTTTGAGGTATTATTTGAAATGTTTTAGGACTTTATCTGTATTTCAGCATAGTTTCCAGATTTTTAAAAATAATGACTTTAAATATATTTAAAAGTCTTTTTCGTCTTTGCATTCTGCCTAGGTCTGGAATTCAAGAACGGGCCAGTGTAGGTGTGTGTACGAAGAGCACTCTGAGCAGGTCAATTGCTGCCAGTTCAATAACAGAAGTGGTCAGTACCTTCTAGTCACCTGCTCAAATGACACTTTCATCAAAGTAAGTGGAAAAGGTGGAGATTATTCTCATGCTGTTTGTCATAACAGGGTAGTTACTGATGTATAAATATATCTAAACACTGTAAATTAATGGGGTTTTTTAATGAGCCTGGTAGAAGAGAGGGTAGAAGAGAGATGGCAACATTAAGAGTATTGACTACAGCTCTGTAATCAGATTTCAGCAAGGCAGAGCAGGAGTGTTTGTACTCAGCAAAGGAGAATGGGCAAGTCCTCTATTGGTAAGACTTGAAGGTGAGGGCTTTGGACTGATGATATTCAGACTGTTCAAGACTAACTGGAGAGATTTCATTTTTGTTAATGTGTGTAAGCTACCTAACTCTTAATTTACAAAGCTGGAAAGGAATGAGGCAAGACGAAGCTTTTTTCTCAGTCTGAGGAAACTTTCAGTAATTTTGTGCTGGTCAAGGGCCTTGTCTGCACTGTACAGAAAGTTTTAACTAGATTTATGTAATTCTGATGTTAATAGTTTTCATGCATCTTACCAGATAGAGGTAAATTGTAGTGTAGCCTGGGGCATAACATCCAGTCCATGAGCATGTGGGTAAAACTTAGAAAAACTAAAAGTGGTGTTTTGGCTGCCAGTGCACGATTTTGAGAAGAACATGAACAATCTGTCTTTGAATAATTCATGAATATGATGATATTTATATGTTTGTTTCTCTTACAGGTTTGGGATTTGAATGAAAAATACTGCAGAAATACAATGATAGGCCATGAAAATTCTGTCAATCACTGCAGATTTTCACCAAATGATGAATATGTTGCTAGCTGCTCAACAGATGGAACAGTAAAGGTATACAGTATATTTTTAAATCAGCCCTTTGTTTTGATGATGGATGGGGGTTTTTTGTATCAAATACAAAATATGTGTAAGAAAAGTTTGTGTCTACATGATCAGTTTTTAATGAATTAAATCCTGAAACAGTTGATTATTGGTCCCATTTGTAATGCAAGACTTTGACATGGTTTTTCCAGTACCAGGAAAAAAAAATTGACTGCCTGTAGTTGCAAATAAATTCTAACTAGCCGTATTTTGAATATCTTTGCCCCCTAATGTACTTTGTTAAGAAAACTTCAAGGGGGAGTAAGAATTGCTTAACCAGAAATAGCAGTAAGTTTTTAGGTTAATTGAAAGTTCTGTCATCTCTGAAAATGACTCATCAGGAGAAATAAAAATTAAAAGCAATTTCCATGTGCCGTTTTCTTGTATGCACTAAAAGAGAACTGAGAGGATTGTGTTTTTCTGAGAGTGTAAGTATTATTTTTATTGCCTTTAGTTGCAACAGAATTATGCTGTTTCAGAATTGCAATTCTTGAAACACTGTTATGTTTCTACGTAGTTGCTAAATCAGGAAAGAAGGATTGCTGTAGCTGTTGTTCGTAAGGAAAAATGTTGTGAAGGGGACAGAAATATTCTATAGATTTTTGGCATGTCCCTCAATGAAGTTAAGGTGCAAAGCTAGATGTATACCAGATTTCTTATGGTAAGTAGATTGTTTATAGAGTTGCAGGGCAGATGTTATTTTTGGTTTTATTCTTTCGTTAAGTAGAAGTTGAGGCAGCATTGTAGCTGGAATGATAGGAGTGAAAAACCCAAGGAGAGAGTTCTGCTGCAGCATAATCCTCTTTGTGGTTTTATGTCTTTGTTTTTCTCCTTTATATATATATATATGTATAAAAATCATTTGAATTTGTGAATATTCTAATGCTATTTGTTGACTGGGGAAAGTAACAAGGGGCTTTTGCTGTATTTTATTCCATGCCCTTTTTCCTTAAGAAGTAGTTGGGAGCTCTCTCCTGTTGTATTCTGTACCTACATCAGCAAAAAGAGATTGTGTCTATTTCCTGTTTATTGCAGCTTTGGGAAGCACGCTCAGGGAATGAACTGAAAAGTATTGAGATAAAAGATTTCTTCAAAAATGCAGATGAGGAGCCAGATGATGTGGAGGTTTTAGTAAAATGTTGCTCTTGGTCCAGAAATGGTGACATGATTTTGGTGGTAGCTGAAAATAAGCTTTTGGTAAGTACCTCACTTTAGTAATTTTTTGGAGGTAGTGTATTACAATATAGAAATTATGATTACAGATAAAATTCCAGGCCATTAAGATCTTCACATAAAAGGTGCCTGATTTCAAGTGTGTGTAAATAAAAATATGTGGTCAGCAAACTTCTGACTAAGAGAAATACCTTCTGAATTCAAGAATGTGCAGTGTTGAGCATGTAAACCATTTGTCAGTAGTGAAATCATTCAAACGGGGTTCCTATTGTAATTATGTCTTCACAGCTTTTTGATATCAGAACATGTGGTTTGTTAACTCAAGTCATTGTCAGTCATCACAGCACAATCCAATACTGTGACTTCTGTCCTGGGGATGAGTTAGTGGCAGTTGCTTTGTCTCACTGTTCTGTTGAGGTAAGTGATTGTCTGCAATGTACCACCAAAGATTCCTTGCAATTTAAAATGTTACATTTAATAGTTTAGTCTTAATAGTTTCTTGCATGCAGAGATAAAACAAATGTAGCTATTTTAGCAGGCTTTTGGTGTGCTCCATTCTTTTTAATTTTCACTTGCTTCTGAAATTTAAAGTATCATCTGGGAAACACTGTTTTAAAGTTACATGTTCATTTTGGGCATTACATGTTCAAATGGAACCCACATTTATCTAAAACCAGACTAGTCTGCTAACTGTATCTAAAACTACTCTTGTCACTCTCGGGAGTATTGCTTAACTCAAACCAAACCAAGTCCTCTCTCCTTCTGTGTGCTGGTACATAAGAAGGAAGGAAGTGTCTAGAATAACTTGGAGACTAGCATGGCTAGAGTAGGTCTGTACAAATATCACGTTTGGGGTTAGTTTGGGGTTTTTTGTTGTTGTTTTTTGGGGTCTTTTGGTTTTTCAATCTATATGGTCAAGTTGAACTTGTATTTTTTTTATACTGTGATTTTTTTTTCCCTATGTCTTTTAAAATAATAGCAGTCAAAGAGGCTGCTGATTTAATTTCCCTGACCCTTGAAATGTGATAAGCAGGCACAGTTCTTGTTACATCTGATTTCAGAATAAGATTTAAGAAAATACTCGAAGACATAGTAGTTAAGTATACTTGGACTGTTTTTGCTGTAAATGCAGTCTAAATCCATTTGTGTTTTTCTTTCATATTTTTATTGTAGTTATGGAATATTAAGTCTTTGTCAAAAGTGGCATATTGCAGAGGACACATGAGCTGGGTTCACTGTGTGACATTTTCACCGGATGGATCTTTATTTCTGACTTCGTCTGATGACCAGACAATACGCGTAAGATAACTTTTCTTTTTTGAAATATCTGAATTTAGATATGTATTATTAAGTTATTAATTTAAGGAATTGTTTATTGTAAAATCATATATCATATAAAAGACATAAAAATATACGTATGCATTTTGTATATAAGTTTATAGTCAATATAAAATTAAATATTTGTTATAAAATAATTTGGACCATATCTAGTAAAATATGCTGGCTTTTTTGCTTTATTTACTGTTTATCTAAATTTCCTCTAGATGTTTTTTTAAAGTCTGGTGGCACTTCAAGAGTAACTATAACCTTCTGTTTTGTTTTACATTTTATCCGAATTGGGAATTTTGAAGCTTTTTGAGGATTCTAGGAGACTTGATATGTTTCATTGTTAGATATATTTGTCTGTTAATATTTAGGATAGATTTCTGTAATTGTAATGTCTCGTTAAAACCTGTGAAAATAGAATTATATCTTACCAAAGTAACCTTTCCTGTTTTCCCAAGTTAACACATGCATTCTTAAAATTTTGAGAGCAACTGAAGTAAGAAATCTGTACTTCATATTTTTTGTGATTGGATTTTAATGCTGCTCTTTGGATTAGAAGACTTTGGATGTTACAGCTATGACTCTAAACACAGGGGAGTCTCGTAGTCAGCCTGGAAAAAATAGTTCCATTTCATCTGTTGGAATCACTATAGTAATTGCACAACTTTCCCTAGTATTAAAAACAGCAGAAGCATCATTTTCATTGTTTTAAAAAAATGAGTGTTACTTGCAAATTTATAGGCCTTTGGTTTACAGGTACTGTTACTCAGCAAGTTTTACATCTTGTTCTTTAATGAAGCTAATCAAATACTATGTTCTTCAACAGATTTGGGAAACAAAGAAGGTGTGCAAGTCTTCTGATGCTGTGCTGAAAAGTGAACTAGATGTCGTATTTCACAATGGTGAAGTGATGATTTCAGCCATCTACAATCAGAAGCACTTACAAGTGAGCTGTATTTCTCAATATTTTAGTACGTGTGAATGTTACCTGCAAGTCTCAGTAGGAAACTGAGGAGCACTGAAAGAACCTCTTGTTCTTGGCTTTCAACAGTTGAATCTGTAATAGATGACTCAATGTATGATAACGTTTTTATATCTAGAAACTGTGCCTAGTTTAGTAAGTGAAAAAATGAGGTTTGAGGGGCAATTTCTACACTGATGTTGAAACTGAGTCTGGATGCAGAGGAACAGAGCTCTTATCCCTTCGTGATGGGCGTCTGTGAGCCCTCCAAGTGTCACTGATGTGCACAGCAGTGTGTGACGTGTGCAGCACCGATAGACCAGGTGTTACACAGCAAATTATGTAATGCATCAAAGCTCTGTGTAACAGCTGAAGGAATCATCTCAGATTGGGGCAGCTAGACGTGTGAGCTCAGCACTGCCTATAGCTTTAGATTTGTGCTAAAGAAAATAGTAATAGTGGCTACACTCTTATTACTGTGGACCCTGCTGCACCAAGTGCTAAGTACACCAACATCCAAAGTGTATTTTTCTATTCCGTTGTAGCAGGTGCATGCACGTCACCCTTTTCCCAATCATGATTCTCTAATGTATCAAATAAGTTAATAGGATTTTCATCTGCTTCAGTGAAGAGCTGGGAGAAAGCACGGCCAGTGGAGTTAGGCCTATTTGTGTTCAGGAGCAGTTTAGGACATTTGCTACATTTTAATCTTCCTGAGTTGTAACATCTGTGTAATGGTGTAGTCTCATTTAAATTAGCAGACCTGATCTCTGTGTTCATGGTGAGTAATTTCTGCCATAACTTTGCTTGACCATTTCCTAGAGAAAGATGGTGCTTAGATTCTGTGCCCTAAATACAACACTCTGACAACCTGTAGACATGCAGTCATGAGAGAAGACTCCACTGTAGAAAGAGAAAAGATTTTTCCACCTTGCACAGGAAGAGAAATTGACTGAAAAGACAAATTGCACGTGTACTGTGATTTAGCAGTGTACCTCTGCTATCACATCTCTCAAAGTTTTTCTTGGAGCTATGGTACTTTACCTTTTGTAATTTATAGTCTCTCGGCACTGGAGTCCTACTCACCCTTTGATGTGCAAAATATTCATTTCTAAACACTTCACACTCGATAGCTTTTTAAACTTAAACTCAGTTGTAAATTATTGTATTCTAAATATTTTCCCCCCGCCTGTTTAATTGATTTGAGGGTGATACTGGGTTGAGACTTGTTATATTGCATGTGCTAATAAGTTTAAAGTCATGTTTACAGGATGCACCTGAAGTATTTTATGTTCTGTTTGACATGGGCTGTTTAATCTGGCTGGCAAGGTAAATTTGAGCCTGAAGCTTGGTCTATATGGTTTTTGAAATTTGGGGATAGCATTTTGATTTACTGTTTCCTGTAGTCAGACAAACTTTAAAAAGCCTTCTAATACTGTGATGAGTTTCCTTCTGCAAACTTGTCCTGTTCAGAGACCATTTTATGGAGATAGTTACACTGCCCTTCAAGGCAAGTGGTTTATGAAAGTAACTCATTCTTAAAATGTAAAGTTTGTAACTATTTCCTTTGGCATTCTCAGCTCCATATTGTAATTTATTTAAGTTTAAATTTTAAAATATTGTAACAACTTCCTATCTTACAGCTTATCAATGGAAATACAGACAATGTTATTATGCAGACAGCAGCCCAAGAATCCCCCATTTCCTGCTGTTGCTTAAGTGAAGACCTTAAATTTTCAGCTTTTGGACAGGAGAGTGGAACAATAAAGGTATTAAATTCTAAATTTGATTTTAAAAATAGTAGGAAATCACTCTTCCTTATGCTTTTTCTTTTTAAATAAATGTCATTTGGATGACTTTGTACAATACTATTCTTCAATATAGTAATTCAATTTACATTTGTGAGTGATGTCTAAATTAAAATAACTTAAAGGTAATGCTAATAATGCAGCTCTGAATTTCATCTTACCCAGACTAAGCTAATAGGAATTTTTGGTTGTTCCAATCCAGTGACTTAAAATCATGTATTTACAATCTCACGTTATTGAAAAAAGAATTTGTATGTTCTGGTTTTCCTCAAGTATGTCAAATAAATGCAATTATTGCATTCTTCATTGTAAAGGTATTACAGTTGTCAGATGGGAAAGTTCTGAAGTCCTGGGAGGCCTTCAGGACACCTGTGCAGCACTGTCGATTTACACCCGATTGTCAGACTCTCATCTCAAGTGCTCATGATTCAGTTATACAGGTTTGTGCAATATTTAGATAGATAATGCTGTAACGTACTTAAAATAAAGAGCTTTTATACTATAGATAATGTAAACTCAGTAAATGGCTACTGTATTTTATATTGCTCCACCCAGGGGCAAAGGGACTGTAGAAAGTGTAGCCTTTATTTATGCCTTATGCGATAATGAATATTACAGGTTTTCTGTTTTTACTGCTGTGGATGGTAGAAAGGCACTGACTGCTTTAAGAAGAGTAAAAGAAACATTAATGGTCAAACAAGGTGGCTCAGCAGTTCTGAAATGAGGATTTGGGATGCTGTAGGTCTGTCAGTGGGCTTGCTTCCAGTGTCTTGGGGAATGATGTAAGAAGTCTCCAAGCAGGCTGGTGTGCCCACCCCGTCCAGTGCAGTGCTGAATACCAGCTCGAAATAGAGTGACTGCACTAATGTGGGCTCAAATTAGGAACCTCTGCCTCTCAGCAAGGCAGGCTGGCTCCGGAGGTGCATTCTGGTGTGTGTGTGTTAGCTTTTAGCTGCCTCCGGGGTGCAGTTGTGCAGTAAAGATCCGTGTCTCAGCTTGAGCTCGCTGAGCCTTAGTTTGCCCTGCAGAGCACTCCGGAGTGCTGACAGGATCCCTAAGGCAGAGCACGTGTCCAGCTGCTCAGGAGCCTTCAGCCCACACAACCGAACCTGGGCTTCGAATGAAACCTCCAAAGCACTCCTGGGTGCTGATCCTCGGCCTTGGAATGCTCCTGCTGGGATTCTCTGCCGTGGGAAGCGTTTCTGCTGGCCCTCAGCTCCCTCTGCTGGGCAGCGCCTCGCTTAAAGCCCCAGGACCGGCACCTGCTGGCGCTGCTTGCTGTTCACCCTGCCGCAGGAAACCTGTTCGTTTGAAAACTATTTAATCATTGCCGTTTAAAATAAATTGATGCTTAACGGCTTCTGCAGAAAAAAAATTCCACTTAATCTTTTTTCAGTGAATAGTAGGATTAAAAATAGAAGTGTTGTTTTGTTATAAAAAGGCAAAGCAAAATGGCAGTTCATTTAAAAATACCCTTTAAAAATACAAAAGAAATCTAATTTGAGTAAGAAAAATATGGTGTCTTCCAGATGAAATAAGTCTACACGTTGTAATAATCAAAAGTTTAAAACACCAAACTGCTGAGGTGCCTGAAATTTATTGGTTTGCCTTTTTTTTTTAAATTATAAGTGAATTTTAAGTATCAAATTCACTTTGAAAATAGATTATATGTGTATTATAGGGAACTCTGTCATAGGTTGACCATTAAATACTATGGCACCCTCAATCTTTAGCATCTCTGTTGTGGATTGCTTCAATATCTAATGTATTAATTAATCACCACCACCATAAGAACTTGTTAGTAGTCCTGTTACTTAAAAATCAAAAAGTTAGTTCATGCTTCTTATGTTTGCTGTTTCAATTTTTGAAAATGTATTTGATTTTTATGATTAGGTATGGAATTGGCAGTTGAGCGAATGTGTGTTTCTAAGAGGGCACAAGGAAGCAATCAAGGACTTCAGACTTCTGGAAAATTCAAAACTTCTCTCCTGGTCATTTGATAGAACCGTTAAGGTGAGTAAAAGGCTGTGAACTGAAAAATCAAACACATTTGGCTGTCTCTTGTAACGTTCAGCATTTCCTGCACTTCGTGTGGCCACACATTTTACTGAATCGATCGTGAAGTGTAAGCTGACTCTTAAGACAAAATTTTGGATTTTCTATTTTTAGTAAGATCTACACTGTTGTATTTTAACTATACCAGCGAGCATAACAAAATGTTGGCCACATTAGAACTATCTAGCTGAGTTTTATCCCTTATACATTGTGTAAGATGCCAGGGTTCTAACCTTTTTACTGCAGTAAAAAAGTAACCTGTTTTTTATGTATATGTGGTAGGTCTGGAATATCACTACTGGAAACCCAGAAAAAGATTTTGCTTGTCATGGAGGTGCTGTTCTTTCCTGTGCTGTTTCACCTGATGGTAGTAAATTTTCATCTACTTCTGCTGACAAAACTGCAAAGGTTGGTTACCTTCTGTACAGAGATAAAAATGATGACTTATTTGTCCTGAAAAGTAATCTTTATTTTTCATTTTGAGGTAACTGGTGATTATTCAAGTTATCTTGTTGTATTTCTAGTTTTAAATTTCCTGTATCCATCAACATGTTTCTAAAGCTGTTGTAGTCATTTGCAATTGATCTTGGATATAACTTAAGCCTAGTGGCTTCTGTTCAAATAAAAGGCATGCTAAATGCACAGCTTTATGCAGAATGCTGTTTATTTCTCTGTATCGGTTTGTTGATAGCCTGACATTCCTAATTTGTAAAGTTAAGAAAAATTTCTGTAACTTCCAGTGAAGTTTCTGTTCATAGGTTCAGAAGGCAGGTGCACAAAGTAGTGAACTGGGGCTGCCACATTATGTTCCTAAAGCATTCCATTAGATTTTTAAAATATAATTTTCAAGTGATTGATTAATCCTGTTTCTGTGAACAGCTTTAAACTTTCTCGTAAGTGAATAGGTTTCATTAAAACTTATATGCCAAGGAAAGATACATACAGTCAATTCATAGCAAGTGCATTCTTGTGTGATTCAGGTAATAAAGAGAAAACCAGACTCTGCAGTATAAAATATTTACATAAATTCACATACAAATTTGCATATGTATAAAAAGTCCTATGCACATTTTAATGCTAATGCCTTTTAGAAAGAAGTCATAATTGGTTCTGAACTTGTCTTTTTTCACTCCTCTGTAATATTTTCCATTTAGATATGGAGCTTTGAAAGTTCATCTGTTCTTCATGAATTGAAAGACCACGAAGCCTGTGTGCGGTGCTGTACTTTCTCTCCTAATAACAAACTATTGGCCACTGGAGATGACAAAGGAGAAATAAGGGTACTGCTATAATCTTGATGTTTATTTTATAATTTGGTTGATTGTCAGTTCACAGACAGAAGAGTTCTTATGGTTTGTGTTCTGCATGTCTAATTCCGTAGCATTGTGGTGAACATCAGGGTGAAAATAGCAGTTTGCCACGAGGCAGTAGTTAGCAACCACACTGATAGATTCATGTTCCATGAATGCTGAGGAGCTAATTCACACGATTTAATAATAATTCTGTGAATTGCCCATTGTGAATTGCATGTGTGATTAAATCTTCTGTATAAGATACAGTTCCAAGACGAGAATTTTTTTTAAATTATGTTGTCACTTCAAGTAGAATACATATTTGCAAGGGTTTGGTTTTTTTTCCTCTAATACAGAAAAATACATTTCAGGTTTCCTTATTTGAGTAATTTTTTTTTTTTCCTGTTAAGTTTCCTTCTATAAATAATCTTTCCTCTCCTTTAGATTTGGGACGTTTTAACAGGTGCATTACTTCACTTCTACTCCCCAGTCACTGTAGATGAAGGAGAACCAACGCATGGGGGTTGGGTAACAGACCTCTCCTTCTCTCCTGACAGTAAAATGCTTGTGTCATCTGGAGGCTATCTTAAGGTAAGCCTTGAAATAAAAAAATATCCTATCATACCTAATTAAATGGCAGTACTCTGACAATTAAGGCTAATTCAATAAACAAACCTGAAGCATTTTACTTAACACAATGCTTCTTCATTTTTGTGACAGTCTAGCACTTTTCACTTCTTCTCATATCTGCAAGTCTGAAAAAGTCTTTTAAGAATTCAGGTTTGTTTTCAAACTCTGTACATTCCATTTTTATTGACGTCAGATTTTCATTTGCAATGTCCTTTCCTAACATCTTTAATTTTAAAGATCCCAGTCATTTTTGTCTGCCTTGATATCCACTCAATTTTGACAGCAATTGTGTTCTTTATAATGAGTAGGAAAATGCTCTGTATCAGGTTGTTTGGGTTTTTTTTTAATACTGAGGTTCAAATTCTATCGTAAGTAGAAATTCAGAAGAAATTGCAAGTGATGATTTTTCTGCAATTTGTCTTTGAAAGACATTTTGGAGGAAATCAGTGTTTTCATCCGTCTTTCATTGGCTCAGGCATCTACTGGGCATAGTTTTTTGGGGAAAGAGAAGAGGTGGCCTTTTTTTCAGTCTGTGAATGGGTTCTTCGTAATTTTAAATTTCTCATCAGTTTTTGTGTTGGTTTTTTTTCCCCTGGTGATAGCCAATGCCTGTTATTAGAAAGGTGTGTGTTATCTGTGTGTGTGTGTGTGTGACATGGCAGGTGGCGAAGCTCTCACCTCAGAGGGATGGAGTTTAGCTGATTGTTGGTCAGTGTCTAGCTGTTGGACGGGCCATCAGACTAATTCTTTGAAGACAGTAACCGCGTAACGAAGAGTTGAATTTTCTAAGTTGCAAATCTTGCAACACAACTATAATGTTACATATTTCATGAGATGCGTAGGCTAAAAAGTAGTAATACCATCTGCTTTTCAGTGTGGTCAAAGCTGAAGGTAATCTGTTGTGATATTTTGCTGCTGCACTCAAATGTTGCAGGAATAGAGGTAGACTTCTTACTGGCACAATGGAATAGCAGCTTTGTGCTGGATTGTGTTAGGTCCAATTTTGCATTGGTCTACAGTTTTTTTGAAAAATTTGAAATTTCAGACTATGGTAAACTGATGGTTGAAGGTTTCTTGGTTTCCTTGTTGTTAGTGCTTACTGCATGTTCCAAAAAATAATAATTTTAATCTCACTGAAAAAGAGGTCAGTCCTACTAAAAAAACTGCAAATGGTTTCAAATTTTTACATGATCAATCCTAGTGTGTGTCTAGCTAAGTTTTTAAATTCAGCTATAGTTTCATTTTTCTGGCAATGTGTTTCATGTATTCATTTGGTTACATGAAAATACATAATTTTTAAAAGTTTGGACATACTGCAGTTTATGTCTATTGATTGCATTTTGTGATGGGGTGAGGGGCAGTACCTGAATTTATTGTTTTGTATGTTTTCTTGAAATTTGAGAGCTTCAGTCTTTTTGACATTTCTTTTCATCTGAAAGCCTTATACCTTTAGTAATTAGTCCTAAACTTATTCTGCATAAGATTGTTTATATTTTTATTTTTAATTCTGCCTCTTTGGTGAAAGCAGTCAACTGGGCTAGCCATGCTAAGCCTGTTAATAGATTTTATTCTAGGATTCCTTCACCTAACTGAAAGTGTGTTGTTATTATTTTTCTTAGTGGTGGAATGTAACTACTGGAGAATCCTTACAAACCTTCTACACAAATGGAACAAACCTCAAGTCAATATATGTGTCCCCTAATTTCAAAGTATATGTGACTGTTGATAATCTTGGTATTCTGTATGTATTACAGAAGTTCTGAGTAATGGGCTGAACACTGCAAAGATAACTAATTTTTGAAGCTGGAAAGTAAATTTTGCTTTGTCTTACACTCATTAAGCTGTGAATTATATTTAATTGTTGTATTCATGATGTTTTCCTGTGTATTTATGTACTTTTATGCATTTTTTTTTCAAATGAACTTGCATTTAATCTTGTTCTAATAAGTTTTAGTATAATCCTTAAATCTTGATTTACGTCTTAAGTATGTTGTTTCCAATTTTGTAAGGAAATTATATTAAAATTTATTCAAATTAGTTGAAATTAATATTAATAGCAGTGAAGAAAGAATAAGAGTATACTACTTTGAAATGATATTTTATGCTAAGGCTGATGGCTAAGTGCTCTCTAGCCATGAACACAACTGTGTAAGATGCAAAAAACCTTTTTTTGTGTGTGATGCAAGGATTTTCATTTAGTACAGAATGGAAAGAAGCAGGGGCATTCTTCATTTGAAAAATGAACCCAGCCGTGTCGGTGCTTGACGTTCAAACCAAATCGAGCAGATGTTCAGTTTACAGCAGCTGTGCCTCCCACTCACAGTGAGAACCTTCATGCTTCAAACCTGTGGAGCAAAAGTGCACCGTGACATGTATGAGCTTTTCCTGTTAAGGGGAACATCCTGAGTCTTGTTTTCTCAAGGCAAAATCTGAAATTCAGTATTGTAATTGAAGTGGAATGCCACATTTCCAGTCAAAGGATGAGTACAGCTATCCAGCTAAAATGAGAATGGAAATGGCTTAAAACTTATGTATTGAAAATTATAAGGTGTGAATTTTAGGTTTTTTTTTCTTTTGGAAATAACATTTTATACTATGGAGACACTTTACTGTTGTCAGCTTTGTTTACATGGGATTCTATGCCCAGCTGATCTCTTGCCTGGTGATATGTGATTTTGTGGTTTGTTTGGTTTTTTTTTAATTTTTACAGTCTATTTGTAGATTCAATGTGGGGAAGAAATATCAATGCCTTGTACTACTTGTGCTTGACAAATGTTTTGTGAATAATTGGGTAGCAATTTTTTATTTGGTATCTAGTAAGCCTTTTTCTATTCAATTGCCTCTCAACTGCTATAAGCAGCTGCACAGGCATTAATATGATTTTCATATTTTTGTGGCTGGCAGTAGAACACTGTCTAACTACTTGATTGTAAAAGGTACTGTAGCAAGTATCTCAACTGGTACTGAATAATGAATTTTTTACTTTTAGTACTTTTTGTGTGCGTTTCATAAAATTTAATAGGCATTCTTAGTATTTCCCTGTTTTTGACAATCACCAGTTTTTCCTCTTTTCCAACTTGAAATTCTGCTCTTTGTAAGGTGCTGTTAAATACGGGTCAGTATAATCAAAGTACTGCTGGCAGAAATGTAAAGAGAAGAAATTCAATAGAAAAGACCACGGTGTTTTGTATTCCAAGTATGTACAGTACTTAATAAAGATGATCCAGGCAATACTGGCCAAAGTTGTAAATGAATTTGGATTCCAGAGTTTTTTTTATACATGGGATGGAGGGGGGGAGTGCTGCATCTCTTATTGTGGTTTTGTTTTCCATCTAAACATAATGCTGCTTTACAAACTGCATTGAAAGTGCTTTGACAGGTGAGCAGCAGTATTAGATATGGGTGTGGAGGAAAAAGGAAACAGAGGGAAACCAAAGTCTTGGAACATGTCCTGCACTGTTCAGGACAGAGTTGCTTCTACTGTTCAGTTTGTAGAGAGTCCATCAGTACCCCCTGAGCAGCTGAAGATCCAAGGAGCAGGAAGCTTCTCTCAGCCAGTATCCTTCTATCCCAGAGGCTGTGCTGTCCTACTGCTCAGGACCGTGTTGGGCTGAACTTAGAGACCCAACCAGGTTAAAAGGTACAGGAAAAATGTTTCCCCATGAGGAACCAGGGCAGAAAGTTCTCTTCTCTGAGAACAGTACTGAGATTCTGATGCTAAGAAAAAAAACCTGATCACAGTTTAATGCAGAAAGCAAATGGTTCATGAGCAGACTTCATAGACAATTGCAATTTTGGAGTGAGTAGGAAGCAAATAGCACAGAAACTTGAAGAAATGTGAGATAAATACTATATTGCTGGATGTTCTGGAAGAATGACAGCACAGCAGCCTTGTACTTTTTGCTGCAACTGAGGAAGCTGTTCTTCACAGAAGGTGATGTTGGGATGGTTGCATTCATGTATGTGAAAGTATGGAGTTGGGTGTAAGTATTTGAAACGGAGATGGAAGAAGAGAAATAGTGATGAAAATGTGTGAAGAGCCAAAGAATAGATCTGATTTGCAGGGAAAATATGAAAAAAATCAAGTGAAAAATTATTAAAACAGGAGGCAGGAAAGCAACTTCATCAATTTAAAATATTTAAGAGGACAGTTTACTGTAATAAAAAATAGGTCTTGCTGTATCATCAGGTTTGTCTGTTCTCTTCAATGTTGCATGTATTGTAAAGGAAACAAAAGAGAATTTGGCTAAAAGCAATTTTTATGTAGATGGAACGTTAGTGCTTCCATTATCTGTTTTAATGTTAGATCAAAATGAATCAGTCTACATTCAAATTTAACTAATGAGCATTGCCAATTTTATCTAGTTCTATAACTGAAATTATTTAAATGCTTTTGTGCAAACGATTTTTAGGTATATTTCCTATTCACCATGCCTATCAGTTTCTAGAATTTTTCTAGCTAAAATTTTGAGTCTCTTCACTTTGTCAATTAGACCTACAACTCCTTCACGTATCTCTTTTTTCCCTCTCCTTGGGAATCATAGCCATGTGTGATACAGCTGCTCAAGAGGATACTTTGTATTGCTTTAAAGTGTACCATTCCTCCACCTACAGTGTTCTCCTTCCCCCTTTCTTACCTTACACAGTTGTTTGAAATAGAACTGTGCACTGAGTCCCTGAGGTTTTTCCATATAGATCTCTTGTAGTGCTGGAATGTGGGGGCAGAACTGGAACTGGTAACCTGTTGCCAGTAGAGGAATATCCCCCACCCCAAAATTATTTTGCTTCCTTTTGAAAATTGCGCAGTTAAACTCCCTATTACAGAGCACTGTGCAAATCATTGTTTTGAGGGGTTTTTTACAGTTTTTAAATTCAGTGAAGTCTCTGTATGGGGCTCAGTTCCCTGGGTTGTATCTAGCTACAACAGAGTCTGTGTCCTTACTGCTCTCCTGAGCTGTTTTGCAGAAGCTGATGCCCTTGCAGGTTGCCGGGGAAAGCCAGGCTGGAAGACTCTGACTTGGGTGGTTTCCTTCTGCCCTCCTGGAACAGGACATTGCAGGGAGGGCGCTTGCCCTCGTCTTCAAGAAGCCAGTAAATCCAGAATAGCAGCAGATTGCAGAGAATTCAGGTATGTTTTTGCAATTGCTAGAAAAACATAGCTCCCTTACTGAACTGTTTGGTTGCCTTTCTCCTTCATAGCAAATACAGACTCCATGGCAATGCTGAGGAGTGGAAAAGGCAGCCTTGGGGCTGTATTTCCCTCTGATAGGACACCTGAGCCCTCAGGTGTATTTGTCCACCTTGTGCTTTCCTCTTCCTTGTGTCTACCATGGAGGCACAAATCTGTTTGGGTTCATAGATGGTGATGATGATGCCCAAGAGCTCTGAGGATTTGGGACACCTTATTTTTGTCGTGATTCCAAGGAAAGCAGTAGCCAAATGACCTTTACTCTTTGGAGAACAGGGAGGGTGCCAGATACTCTGAACACTTCCAGTATGATATTTTTTTCTTTTTCTGTGCTCAATTTAATTTTGTTCTTTCAAGTTAGGAATGGGGCACAGTCCTTCCTGCTCTTCCATACATGCTCTTCCAGTATATGCAGTAAGATGTTAAGCCGAGACCAGGCTTGTTTGTGGCTGGAACTCTGCAGTAGATTGATTGTGTTTTTCAGCACTTCCAAAGCTGTTTTGTGGCGTGCTTCTATCCACATCTATGTTGGTGTGGGCTTTTATTTGGGAGGTGGGGACCAGCGGGTTTGGAGCATGGATGCTGGCTTTTCTTGGGTTTTAAGAGGCTTTTCTTCCAGATTAATTTACTGCACCTTTCTTCTAGGAGGGTTTTTTATGAGAAACCTAGATTGAGACTAGATTAAATAGAGGCCTAGGCTGAGACTGTTAGGGTGCCTCCTAAAAGAGTATAAAGGAGTAAGATTTTCAGTCTGCGTGTGTCACTGACAGCTTCATCACTTCCTATATCATCTCCCACAGTTAGACTCGAGGGAGGTAGCAGAACTGTGTCATAATTGGGCTAGAACTATTTAAGCTGCCTGTGTGTGTTTGTTCAGGAGGATGAGAAAGCTAAAGTATCTTACAAGTGTTTCAATAGGCAGTTTCTCTCTTGGGGCCTGCCTGTTTACAGAACAAATTAGCTTCCTGTGCTTGTTTCCATTTAACAAACCATATGTTGTACATAGGAGAAGTGCTCTGAGAATGGTTAGATTCATGTCCTTCAGGCTAGAGAGGATTCTTGTTCTGTACTCAAGAGGCATCCTCTGAGTACTACTTAGGATGCCACAATTAGATTCCATGTGTTTATGTGGTATTTTTAATTTCTTACTGTATTAGCTTCCTTCAATTTATTTGTGTGCCTGATTTATTTTTAGTTTTGTTCAGTTTCTCTAATAATGTACAAACTCAGATGAGTTTTGAAAATCATGATGTTTAAAATGACTCAAAATGAGGCAAAGACAAATTTACCCATTCAAACTCTTCAAAAGTAAACATGATGCTTCTTAGGTAAAGCCTGTGTTATTTCTAATGTATAAATTCACGCGAAGTATGCTCGATATTTAAAATACCTTTTATGTTACTTTTCTAAAGCATTAGACTCTTCTAACTCTTCTCTGTAATTGTATAGAAAATATAATTTCTATAGTGCTTTTCTGTAGTACTTTCTAGCACATGATAGCAGAGTTTCCTTTTAGTTCTAAAAATTGTATTATTTGCCTGCAATATCCTCTGAAGACAGTAATAGCTGTTCATATTCCTCTTCCTCGTTAGAGTCAGTATTTAGGTTGATAAAACTTTGTAGCCTGCTGGTTCAAACTCTTACTTCAGTGTTAAGAAATCTTAGTCTTAACATGTTTTGAGAGCAAGTTTTCCTGTCCCAGAGTAACAATGACGACATTTCTTTTTGTGCTTCCCAGTTGTAACCACTTAAATTCATCCTTTAATTTAATACTACGATCAGTATTGGCTGTTGCTTATAAGCTCCTTGACAGAAGTAGTGTAGGGAAAAAGGATTAAGGAAAGACTGAAAAATACACTTTTGGTTTAATAGCCCTGAAATAATACCTTAGAGGAATAGCATATTTTTAATGTGAGACTTGGAAATGCTTAGAGTTTTGTCTTTTTTAGTAGAGAACAGATGAATGAACAGACATGGGCATAGGCCAGTGGAAATCTGTCTCTAAATACAGAGCAAACATTTTGATCTAAAGAATCCAACCTGAAGCCAATAATTATGCCTTGATGGGTGAACACTCAGCATCTACAAAGTAAGGTAAGATATACTTATGGAAGCTGGTAGCTACTAATTTTTTCAGTGTATTTGCATGATTTCTTAAAAGGTGCTGTGGAGTTTATTTGTATTCAGCTCAGGATAGCAATTATATGCTTTATATTTCCAGCTGAGATATTGGAGAAAATGCTTAGTCTCACCAATACATGATGTGAATTTCAGAACTAGGAAATAGGAGGAGGAACAGTTTCAAAGAGTTTAAACAGAAGAAATGTTGCCTAGATTTTACCTCTATTTGAGTATATGTTTAACAATAGCATGAAAAAAGGTCACCTGAATGTACCTGAGTTTTCAAAATATTTAAAGAGATGCTTTAATGTCTTGCGGATGTTGCACTCTCAATTTATCCAAGCCAAAGAGTTGTAGTTTTTCCATTTCAAAAATTATAGAGCAGATACTACTTTAAAAAAAATTATTTGTACAGTATCAAAGATTGAGCTATTAAATAGTTATTTTGACTCAGCAGCTGGTTTTCTATAGTCTGGAGCACTGGGTGTGAGGAAGATCTTAAGGGTACACATTCATTCAAAGGAATGGTTGAGGGGCCCAGCTGAACTTGTGGAAGAATTGTTTGTTTTTTGCTATGAGATTGTGAATACCTGCCACTGATATATATATAAGTGAATAACTGCCAGAGATAGGTACAATTCAACTGAAATTCATGAGACCTGGAATTTTCTTCATAGCGTATCTTGAGAATTTAAATTTGGTTAAAAAGATATGAAACACAGTAGGTGGCAATAAGCTATAAGGCTACCAATTTGACTGTTTTATCTCCTTTTCCCAGAAATATGTTTCTTCACAGGGTTAAACTTCTGGTGGCTATAGACAAAAAACTCTATTCCTTGAGATATGATCTCCTTTTCCTCTTAAGCTTCTCCTAGCTGTGAGCTTTTTACATGTTGCAGTTTCTCAAGCTCCTGTACTACTCTTTATATCTCATATTTAGTCCTTAATTACTTATGTCAACCTTCCTTCAAATGAGGGGTTCCACTGCTCCGGGTTCTTGTATTGGTAGTGTTAAGGGAAGACTCATTGCAGCAAAGTTGAACTTCACTAGTCTTGTTTTTTTTAATCACAAAGTGACTCTGTGGAATGGAACATTTTCGCAGTTTGTGCTCTGGATTCTGGTTTCTTCAGCATGTAATAGCAAAAAAAAGAGTGGTCTTTAACAAGCTGTTACATTTATGTGTTATGCATCCTATAGCTGGTTTTTAGCTAAAATACAAATTTCGGAAATTAAGATCATGTTCTCTGAAAATGATAATCCTTCCTATATTTATTTTTATTTTGCATACAAATTACATCTCCTCCTTTTCAAAAATTAAACCACAGTTCCTCCAGCTCATGCAGCTTGCCCCTCCATTTTGCTTTATTTATTTTGCTCTTTGAGTTCTGGGATGGATTAGAAGTTACCTTAGGATTGTTACGTATCTGCCAATGTATTTGTTTTGTTAAGCAGGAAGCTATCTGGAAAATGAGAATTTGATCACAGTGAGTACTTTGAGCAGTTAGAACCAAATACAAGAGGTCTTAACTTTGCTTTTGTGAGAAAGAATATCTCATAGTTTGGATGTCTAAATTGGAATTAATACCTATGACAAGAAGCAAGGGGCTTGGAGCTTCTGTTTAGAATGTGTTTTGTGCAACATTTGAGTTCTAACAAAATGTTTTTTCTATTGAAAATGAGATTTTTTGTTGTTGTTATTTCTAAATTGACTGTTCATAGCTGCTGAGATTCCTTGAAGGGAAAGAAAGGAATGATCATAAACAAAGTCAGAACTTCAAAGTGAGAACAGCCAGTTTAGGTATTGTAACCCAAGGACTTAGTCCAAGGGGAGAACTGCAAAAATTCTTCCCCACAGGAAGGGAAGACAAGGTTTGAGCAACCTCTGTCAGAGATCAGTAGCACAGATAATCCAGCAGCAGTGGCACATTCAAGGTAACTGTAGTGGTGGTGTTTTTGTGGTGACTGGCAGAAACAGCACATTTTTTAGCAGTTAAGCACTTTTCACTTATCATTTGAAATACAAGGTTTGCTCTTGCAGATTCGAGGACTTTGGTTTTTCATTCTCTAAACTGATCTTTGAGGCTTTGTTGAATAGGATGTTCAAAGAATTCTGGCATTCCTTAAGGATTGAGTAGAGTTTGAAAACTGGGTACCTTAACCTATCCTTCCCTTTCAGAGTTGTTTTTTTCCCCAACAGATTCTTGTTACACTAAACAAAGGAAGCCATATAGCAAACATTTCAGTAATCAGGCCAACATAAAGTACTCATAAATTATCACCAAGCAGCTCTAAATCTGTCATAAACTCTTACTGGCTGGCTCACAGGAATGTTTATGTAATTGAGAGGAACTATAGAAAGGAAGTTAAGTCTCCTTTAACAAGTTAAATCAACTACAGTGAAATGAAAAACACCCACACATTTGGCTTTGGATCAGCAGAGACATTCTTGAAAAGCAAACCTTTATGAAATCTTTATTATGAAACCAATTTCAAGGTGTAAAAAATTATCACTTTTCCAGGTGTCACTGATTGTACTCTGCTTGCATATTCCTTGTATAACAGGGTATCCCCTTGATCAGGGAGTTACAGATTTGGAAACATTCCAGCAAATAAATTTTAACATGGTTGGGAGCACAGATGTAATGTAGGAAGTGTTAAAGCTGGAAAGCTTTGAAAGAGGTCCAAGAAGTCACGGTTCCACAGATGTGAAAAAAGCCACCACACCACCAAACCCACTGAATGAGATGTTATCTTACACGACATCCCTTTACAAAAGGTGTAGAAGCTGCAGTGCAACACAGACAAATACATTAACAGATCATGTTTATCATATTTTAGAGTGCAAATTATGAAGTATAAGAGCAACTGATAAGGGTTTTTACACCAAGGAGTGAAATACCAATAAGCAAAGTGAATGAGAGATTAATATTAAACCTGTGTTTAAAAAAAGAAAGCTTAAAAAAAGAAGCTTATTCCATTGGTCACGGTGACGCAGTTTTGAAATACGATGTTGGAAATATGGCATTGGAAATTGATAATCTTAACAGAACAGGTTGCAAAGATGCATTTGTTCAAACTAAAGAATTTTGAGTCACCAAGTCCAAATGATAAACAGCCATTTGTCTGCAACAGATAAGATGAAGAGTCCTTTAAACCACACCTGGTAAAATTCATCACACCTTAAAAAAATGAGAACTTCCAAACGAAGTTTGGAACTTCCAAATGAAACTTCCAAAAGGTTGTGAATCATGGCATTTCTGGTGTTTTTAAAGAGGTGACCAAGGCAACTACTGACCTGGAGTCAGTCCTGAGGCAAACAGTGGAATGGCAGATTTGAGGTTATATGGAATAGTAGAGTCTACTCTGAGCACCACAGAATTTTTCTAGGCTTTACTGACTGCTGTGGTTTTTTGAGACTGGTTTTGGCAAATGTTACTGACAGATTTCTAATTGTTTTGGTTATGATTTTTATTTTTGTTTTTAACATATCATTGTCAATACATGAACTTTGGATTTCTTAAAGGAATTTAATTTATTAAACATCATATTTTGATTCAAAACAATCTTGTAAAATCATATACAACAACAGAATTAGCTCTTAATTCCTACATCTCTATGTAAAATGGAGTCTAAACAAACACCTCAGGAAAACATTCTGTTTCTGCTTAAATACTTCCAGATGTTCTGTGTATTTCAAATGTTATGGGTAATTATAAAGCTAAGAACTTTATTTCCTTGCTTTGCATGTCTCATCTAAAAAATAGGTACAGAAAGTAACATCAGAGACCTAATGCTCCTTGCCTCAGGTCTGCATAAATCTGCTCTAGAGGAGGGATGTAATGAAATACAAGAATTCAGAGGTTTTGTTGGTCATCTGCAGATCAGGAAGAATTTCATTCTTGTACTGTCTAATTTGATCTTTAAATCTTTTCACCTTCCTATGGGATTGGCTTTAGGATGTGCAGTGTTGAGCACAGGTGATCTGTACCTTCAGGTGCAATAGATACTCATATTTTTGTTTCCTTGCAGACTGCATCATGCAAGGACTAGACTTCTGGCTGGGAAGCAGATATCGCCAAAGTCAGATTGGCAGGAATATTTCCTCCTCTCTTTTTCTTAGTCTGTGGAGCAGGCTTTATGTATCACCAGCTGGAATTACTTAGGTACTTCTCACTAAAGGGCTTTCCTGCCACATCAGGGGCTGGGGATAATGTTGGCACCTTAATAGTCTCTTTTCCCTACTACTTGTAACAATCAGTTCAATTTTCCAGGTTTCTGAGGTACTTAGCTTAGTTAACTCTTCAAGTTTTATGTAAGTATAACTGAGTTAAATGTAATGACTGTGACAGAGAGATGAGGCCACGGTGAATGATCTAATATCTTTTTATATTAACTTCCCCTCATGCACAGCATTCCCAGACACTTGTATGTTTCAGTGGATTCACTCAACTCCAATACAGAATTGTTCGTTTAATCCATCACTGATACTTTTATAGACTTACATACTGTCTGGAAGGTAAATCAAAGAAAAAAATATTAGTCTTTGCAACATAAACTCAAGAAAGAAGTAGTGCTAGCCTCAACTATATACATTAGGATATTTTTGCTTAGGACATGCCCAAGCCTGACATTCTGCAGCCTAGCAATTATCATTATCCAATAATCACAAGTGCAAGAATGAAGACTGCACTGCATCTGATGTGGTTTTTTTAAATTAGTGTGGTCTATTTCTTTTTTTCCTCATGGTGTCACTATAGGATAAAGTTAATGCTCATTGGGTATTCTCTATACTGGAACATATCTCCATTTCCTTTGTCTCACTGGCTTTCTGATTTCCTGTTATGTGTTTAGAAAATATGGTAACAAATATACTGCCTTCAAATTTGCACACGTTCTCTCAAGCACTGGCCTATCCTTAACACTGAGCATGAATTTTTATTTTTATTTTCCTTTTTTTTGTCCCTTAAGGATTTAATATTAGTATGACTTTAGCTTTATATAAGCATGTGGAGAATTTGAGCAGTTCTAATGATTTGAAAGTAGGAAATGCCATGTTTAAAAACACAAAAAGGCATGTGTCTTACAATCAAATGAGCTTATGAAGTTACATCTGTGATAGACTTCTTCATCACACATGGAAACTGTATGAATCACAGAATGGGTAAGGTTGGTAGGGACCACAGTGGGTCCAACCTCCCTGCTCAAGCAGTGTCATCCTAGAGCACGTGACACAGGCCTGCGTCCAGGCAGTTCTTGAATATTTCCAGTAAGCTTCATCTTTCCTTATGTTGTTGTAAAGTGTTCTGAATTCAGCTTTTATGATTGATAGAAGCAGTTTTTCTATCTAAGCTCAGAGTGGCAAGAGAAGACAGGAGAGAGGAGAGAGAATTTGGTTTCATTTACATACTGATAGGATTTTTGTCTGCTTAGTTGTTACCACTTCACCCAGACCCACATTCTCAAATATATCTAGGTACCTGACTTCCACAGAAGGAAGAAAGATGTGGCACTGTATAAAGGTTAAGAAGGACTGAAGAGAAATTTGCTTGTGGTCTTTACAAGAGCAGGAGCCAGTTGGAGATGCTGTTTCCCTTTCATGCATTTGGAGCACAGCCTTCCTGAAAGGCAAGGACCATAGGCCATGTCTCTGCTTTCCCTCTTGTCTCCAGCAGGACAGTGGTGTTTGAGCTGGTTGCATTCAGGCTTGTAATGAGGATGAGTGTGACTGTCTAATCAGTAGGACCAAAATCATCCACCAGTTCCACAAAATCTACGTCCAGTACGAACTCTGGCCACAAGTGAGACTTGTGGTCAGCCTCTGTCTAGCTCAGGTCATCAGGTGTGAAAGTTAACTTGAACCAGCATATGGTTAACCAGAATCAGCGTGGTCTTGATAGCAGTAGAGTCAGTTTGCCGGTTTAGCAAAGAAGTTAGTTCACCTAAAGAAGCTGAAGAGCACTGAACAATTCCAGAGCTTTTCAGTAGAAGCCTGAGCATTATCCATCTATGCTTTCCAGTGGGCTGAAAATCCTGCCAGAATTTCCAGCCAGTTAAGAGCCTTTTTTTCTCCCACTCTGTTCAGATGGTCTTTTAACATGAGATAACATATATCCCTCTTCTTAGATAAGTGCTCACATCTAAATATTGTCTCTAATCCCTATGCCATGTCTCTCACTTATGTGCTTGTCACTGCCATGCAGTTCCTTCACAGAGTCAATTGTTCTTTGGGCTGGTACTTTGGAGAAAGTTGAAGTTACTATTTCTAGACTGTTGTCTTGATGACATCTTAGACATCATCTTCCAGTGAAGTGTGAAGCGGGCCAGCTGAACAGCACACATTGAAAGAAATCTAGGGCAAAATTGGAGTCCTGCATGTGGCACAAACTGCCTGTTTTAACCTAGAATGGGAGATAAACTATTTCACAGTTGTCTGTGCATTAAGTGGGTCCAACCTCCCTGCTCAATTAGTTGTCTAGCATGCTGCTTCTTTTCCAAATGACAGGCACAATCTTCTTCACAACCTGACAATTCTGTTGCCAATGGTTACCATTTGATGGCCATGGCAGGTTTTGATGCTGAGATGTTGACTTTAAACTGAAATGCACGTGCACCTTGTGGTTCTGCAGGTGAAGCAGCCTCTCACAAACTTCCTGGCAGAATACCAGAACCAGAGATGCTGTCTTCCTGCCAGCTGTGAGCAGTGGCTCTTCTGGCTTTTAATAAACACCAGGCCAGTTTGGAGGAGTCACTGCATCCAGTCTCAAATGCAACATCAACATCTGCTTTAGGAAACCCTCTAACTCCACAAACACAGAAGTTCCCTGTTGTTTGTCAGGACTTTCTGCAGTTTTAAGTCTTGTCCCAGCAGCAGCTCTTTTACTGCGCATATGTGGTGGTGCATTCCCCCTCTCACTCTGGCCCACGCTATGATTTCGAAAATGCTTGTTAGGCCTTGGCCTTGATGAATGACAGCTCAGCTAAGCTCCTTGAGCTTATCAGAAACACTGTGTGCTCTCAGGAACTTATTTTGGCTAATGAGCTCCTGCTTTTTAGTGAACGGTCTTGGAAACCTATTTTTCTTGCCTGCGTAAGAATGCAAGTGTAACATCACTTTTATGATTGAACTTTTACAGAAAGTTACTGATCTGAATTGTGGCCAGGATGGAAAATTGCTGTGACAAAAGAAAACTCTCTTGCAACCCTATAAACAGTAGCTCTAAGTGAGACCCTCTGACTTCTCCTGGACCACAGAGGGCTGCAGCCAGCAATTCCCTCTGAGCAGGACACTCCTCCGAGAGAGCAAATTCTCAGTTTTGGTCTATTTGTAGGACCACTGCCAAAAGCCAACGATGGAGCCTGGGCTGATTACCCCACTCCTCAAGGCTCAACTCCTCACCCTTCGAAATGATGCAAAGGCATCCAATATGAGTACTTCACTGAACCTGAGGGGAATTTTTCTGAAGTATGTGTCCATACTCGTTTAGCATGTGTCAGCCAGGGGTGAATATACTATAGCAAATTGTTACGATTTAAAACCAAACAGCTGCTTCCCTTCTCCCCAGTCCCAGTGAGAAAGGGACAAAAAGGCAGATATTATGGGTTGAGATAGCAATTTACTAGAGAAAAAGCAATGAGATAAGGAAAACAAACAGTAACAGCAAACAGTAGTTGTAACAACAGTGCACAAAAGAGGTGATTTGCATACAAAAAGGTGCTCACCACGCACACCCAGCTCCACATGTCCACCAAGATGAAGACAAGATGGTGGATGTTACTGCAGCCCAGCAGTTACGCGGCTCTTCCCAAGACAAAGGACAACATGGCAGACGCTCCCACAGCTGGTGTCCTCCTTCCTCAAGCCCAAGACAATGAGAAACAATGATGGACAAACCCTCCAAGCCGGATCGTTTGCATGGCGCTGACCACTCTGCTTGCACTGACTGCCCTACCCAGCGTCCGCACCACCCCAAGGGCTCTGGTCACTGTTTTGTTCCGGAAAAAAGAAACAAAACGGCACCATTCCCACTGCGCGCTCACCTCTTCTTCCAGCTGGAACCATGTCCCCCCACAATGACTTGGGTGGTTTAGAACAGCGACCCAGCCACACCCACATGCCTCTAGGCCCTGGTCCTCTCAGCAACGGTGAGAGAATTAACTCTGTCCTATGCATGTGCTATGGGTGTTGATCTCTGTTATTCTTAAGTAGATTAGGTTTGTAAGTAAGTTAGGCCTGTGAGTTACTGTCCTGCTCATTGTAAATTCTAAAGAATCTTTTCTTAACTTGTTTAAATTAGGCTATCCATGAAGTGCTGTAATGTTTAAGTGCTGTTAAAAACTTTAGGGCTAAGCCACTGGTCTGGAGCTAAGTTTGGTAAGCGTTTGTGACTCAGCAGGTGGGTCCCCCTCATTCCTTTTCATCCTTATGCTTTTCCATCCTTAACTTTTTCCCATCTCCAATCTCCACATAGATAATGTTAGATTGATTTTAGTTTGATCGATTTTAGATTTTAGTCCAATTTATCTCTGTGTGCTTCAACTACATAGCTCAGCAGGAAAGTGAACCTTGCCAATGAACTTTATCACGCTTTCACTTTTTTTACTAAACCTGCTTTAACTGATACCTTTGCCAATGATTCTTTGAGCAATGTAAAACACCCATTCTCAACAGCATATTAGAGACCTCACTACTCACATAATTCTCAAAATCCTTTGTCACCCACACCTCATTTGGATTTCAATTTCCTTACGTTCTCATGTCAAATGCAATCTACTTCTGTATCACCTCTCTTCTTTTGCCTATTCTCCACTTTCCCACTTTAAGGCAGTAGTTGGAATTAACTCTTGGTTTTACAGCATCCAAATGCTCCAGCTTCTTCATATACCCTCCTTGACTGCCTCTGCTTCCCTCTTACCCTAGAGGTCAAGAATAGCAATTTTCCTGGCTTTTTGATCTTACAGAGGTCTCTGGCTTTTTCCCTACCTTCACTCTTAAGACTGAACATTATCCCCTTACTGCCTATGCACTTCCAGCATACCAGGACCTTAAATGAAAAGTCACCTCAACCAAAGAAGACAAAAGATCAAGTGGTAACTCCTTTGGACTAGTGGAAGTTTGTAGAAGTCCCATTGAATCTGAAGAAAGGACTGCTGAACCACTGTCCCATGCTAGAGGAGACCCCGTGGACTTCTCTCCAACTGGCTTACACCAGTATTGGTTAGTAGTGATGGATATGTTTCCTTCTGAAATCCCAGGTTTCCGCAAATAAGTCCCTTATGTGTGTTAATTCTTTTCTTTCCTTCCAGTTCATGTCTGCGGTGGGGGCTTCAGTTGTTCACTGCCTATGTCCCAAAACCTTCACACTCAATTCTCTGCCCTACCAGTCTTTCATCTATCTCATCTTTCATCAGTCCTGCTAGTTATCTTCAGTCTCTCTTGCCCCAATTATCTCTCCCAAATGAGTTCAGCTGCTTACTGTGCCACCTTACCTGCTTGACATCTCTTTGATGGACCTAGATCAAATTCTTCCTGCAAGGTGCCAGTTCTTCCTGTTGTTTCACACCTTTCCTTTACATCTGCTTAGAGTTTTGCTGCAGCTCCTGTCTCATCCTTTAATTTTAGGGGTCACTCAGCTGCAGAAGAGGTGCCCCAGTTTTATATCCTGAAAACCTGGCCCATTTGTACTTTACGTGCCTGAAGTGAATGTGTTTTAACATAACTCCTGCACAAATCTTTACAGGGTGTGATTAAATATGGGAAGTCAGCAGTTGAGTAGAGCATGGAAGAACCAGTTAATTAAGGACTTTAAAGTGTGACGTTTTTACCATCTGCAAACAAAATCTGTATTGCAAACCAAAACTCTCTCCACAGCAATTTCTAGGTTTCCTCAGTGCAAGATCGAAAGCCCAGTGAAATCAGTGAAATGGGAGGGGGGAATCTTTCACTGATTTCAGTATCCTTTGCATCAGGCCCCTGATTGTGCTTAGCAATGATAAAATGATACACAAATCTGGGACTGTACAACTTCCTTTTATTTTGTGTGCTTTTATAGGATATAAATAAATGACAAAATTACAAAATTTATAACTGGAAGCCCAAGCATATTTACATAAGTATTTGTTGCAGTGAGGCTACTATTTACTGTTCTCCTATACAATTTTCCTTTTGGTACCATATTTTTAGTGTTATTTTTTTTTTACTGTCAGTTGACTAAGTACATATCAACAGTGAATAAGCAAAAATATGTACAAGGAACTATTTTGTTCAAGTAAATTGAATACTGTATTAAAAGTATGTCATCACTCAGCGCTATGATTAGGTTTAACTAAACCATATACAATTATCAGTTTTAAACCAAGTTCAATTATCCATTTTTTGGAATATACCAACTGATGATTCTAACTGAAAAACCTCAGCTGGATATGAAATAATAATTAAAAAAACATTAAGACAACCACACAATTTATCAATATCTCTATAATGAACTTCAAAATGATTCACAATTTGACTGGATAGAACAATATACATTAAAATGTCATTTTTCTCCTATAATGATATTTTTACTGTTATAATTTCAGTTCTACATAAATATACATCATGGTATTATACAAATACTCCACAGACATTAAAAAAATTAAAACACTTTAAAGAAAAAGTAAGTAAATCTTATTTAACCAACTATTAAGCAAATGCTTAATTATTTTGTTTCATGAAAACAATTTTATTACTTTGGATTTTTTTTCTTTTTCTTGCTGTTTTTATTTAGAAAATGTTTTGCAGTAGAATTTTATCAACACTCTTCCAAACAAGCTTTCTGTGACAGAAATCTTGATAGCAAAATCCATGGTTTTGACTTTTTTTAGAACCACTGAGCTTATTTTTTTTAAATACTAGTAGAATTCATGGCTATAGCAATGTTGAACTGCATAAACTATATGTAGGTGTAGTAGAATGACCATTCCGCTTTCATTCCAGACTAATCACACAGAACAACCAGTGCACTGATGCTACAACTCTTATAATTTTCATAATGCTGCAATAGCAGTCGTTCACTTAACTTTAAAATAAACAATATTTCTCATAATTAATCTGGCTTCCTTCCATAAATATTCATATGTTTTCCTATAGTACTTCTCTTCCATAAAAATATCTAATAAATGTTTTCTGTTCATTATTAATACCTTTTTTGAACCATTCATAAAACTCTGATCCTTTGCTACAATGCAAGAGGTTCTTATTTCTGTAGAGGATCAAAGGACATCAATGATTACATATAAAATCAGCGCACACAGAAATCAGGGTGCCTAATTTCTTGTCGCTCTAATGAGTTCTTTATTCAACACAGTAATTATTAATGAATTCAGTGGTTTCACAAATAATCTATTTATTAATTCTGGTTCTATTTCAATTAAAAACTGCCAAGATTTAAATAAAAAACCCAATCAAATACTCTACTCGTAGGCAGCATTAGTAGTAGTAGTATTAGTTTAGAGACCTTTTGTTTTTTTTTTTCTTTAAAAAGTAGAATTCTAAAATACGAAATCAAAGAAAGCACTGTGGCAGAGTCACAAGGGAGAACTGCATGAAAAATAAGGTTTCTCACTCCTCTTGTGGACTGTAATTTTAAAAGTCTTCATATAGTGTCATTCTTCTGTCAGTGCTGCAGGAAGAAGAACATCACCAGAAATGACTGTCAGCCTTTTTTGTTAGTTACAAGGCCACTCATACAGTGCAGTCTTCCTCTCTGCTGGATTGAAACGTTGCCATAAAGGAAAGGCTGTGCTGTGACTGCTTGGCGTGCAAGGCACAACAAGGAACAGGGGGACAGTTTTGTATCAGAAAATTGTAGTTTCATACTTGGTATTAATGCCTCTTTTGGCCTCTTGTCCAGGTTCAACAATCCAGGGTAGATTCGCAAGAGTCTTTTGTTCGGATGGATCTATCTGCTTTAAGACAAATGCAAACATACAGACGGGTTACCATCTCCGTGCACGGCAGCTTGAGCAGAGGGTTTTTCTTTAAACTAACAGGGCAAATCCTGAATTGACAAAGTCGTACAGCAGCAAGTATGGTGGTGTCTACACTCCCATGTACTCATGGCTGCCTTCTTCTTCCTGTTGAGATCAGAGCTGTGTTTACCCCCAAGCTATAGGGCATCATAGTTCATTAAAGCCACACTTCATCCTGAGAAGTCTGTTCGCTAATGAGACAGACAATGGCATCAGGAAATGTTTCTACTTAAAATTTTATGGAGGAAGATTCCGTGGCAATGGATGACAAAGTGTACAGTTATACATTCCCCCCCCGCCCTTCCTCTCACCCAATAATTAAGTGTCATAGAGTACAGTTCTCACTTTATAGTCATTGAATATGATACAGTGTGCATTTTTCTCCTTTCCCTCCCAAATCACCCTGTGCCTATGTTCTCACTTAATTTATAATAGTTTTCATAATTTTTTTAAAAGGTCTACTGTAAAAGAATATTTCTCTGTCATCTCTGCACTTCAGGAGGGCACTTTAAAGACAATCAATATACATGCTTCAATGAGCTTTGTTTCTTAGGAGTCTGTGATTAATACTGAAAAGGTATATTGACTCCCAGATCAAAAAAAAAAATAAAAAGAAAAAAGAAAAGGGTAAGAAAAGAAAAGAAGTTGCTTGGTCTGACAGGATAATTGTAAATTGATTTGGATTTGTAATTTGATTAGGATACATATGCCATGATCGTATACCAAACAAGTTAGGTGATAGAAGATTAGGAAAATCTGTGAAACCGCAGTTTGAGAGGTATGCATTGATTAAACTGAATTAATTAAAGCTGTGTAATTACTGTAAGACACATATACGCAAGACTAACCAAGCAACATCTTAAACTGGAGGAATCTGAAATAAGCAGTTGCTTGAAATGGCTGCCAGTGCTGTGGTGACACAACCCTGCCAGCTGATGAGCAGAGGTGGCAAGATGGAGCATTTCTGAGTCAAGAGATATTTTTATTTGTACAGCTTCTAGTATGTAAACTCTTAACTGTATAGCTGAATTTTGGATTTTTTTGCATGCATAGCTACCTTCTACTTACCACTGACTTCCGAATACTAACACGTGGTTTGGGAATAGGTTTAGAGGGTTTGTTTTCAAAGCTTTCAGGGAGGGTTGAAGAATGGCCCCCTTTTCGTGCTTGTAGTGCAAGCTGATAGGCCACCTCAAATGCTTGTCCTAGTGTAAGAATGATTTCGTAAGCTAAATTCTGGAACAAAACAGAAACAGTTAAAATTGAGGTGAGGTTGAATTACTGTCAGATACATGAAGTGGGGTAGTGATTTGTAATGTAAATAATTAAAATCACGCTGGTTCTACGCTCCTTAGTCTCGGTAATGTTTACATCTGTCATTTGATTTCTCACTGATTAAAAACAATCTAAATGTAATTTATTGTATTGAAAGTAATTACTTCTAAACCCCTTGAAATCGTCTCACTAAACATGAAAACATGCGTGGGTGATTGTGTGCCATCTCTTTTTTGAACAAGTACATGAACCTTCCCACCTTCCCAACTCATCCCGTATCTGCTGTTCTCAGGATCCGGCCCCTCTTGCACTGTTGCTATGTGACACTCGGCCTCTCTCTATTTCAGAACTCCTCTGCTGACCCATCGTCCTCCAGAGCTGGCAGCCTGATGTGCTGCTTCCCTGGGCACATGCCTTGAGATGCTCCGTGCTCCCACCAAGCAGCACAGGAAGAGGCTGCAGCATGGGCGTGATGCTTCCAAAAGGACAAAACGCCAGCGCTGGAAGTGCGTGCTCTGATTTACAGATGCGGTGCAGGTGGGTATGTGTGCAGGTCAGTGCATCGCTCCAGGTGCGTGCTGCAAGTCCTGGGGAAGCCTCCTCATGGGTTTGTTTTCTAGATGTAAAACTGAGCTCAAACGATCATGTAACAACACTCTTGTAAGCAAGGGGAAGGAGGGGAAGGGAGGTTAGTGGGCATAACCAAAAAAGTCAGGCTATTATGCCTAAAACCAGTGCAGTCTTAAAGGTAGAATACATTAAATCCTCTGACTATGGGGGAAAAAACCTGTTGAAAGATTTATAAAGCATGAATGAGGTATCAGAGGGGTTGATATAAATATCTTTTTATATTTACATGTACAGTTCTACATCAATGAAAAAGCAGCTGTGAGTTTCAAATTTGACCTTAATCTAAATGGCAAATGAATTCCTATGGTAATTTTTCTTCAGGTTTGTGGGTTTGTTTTTGTATATTTATTTTCAGGTTCCTACTGGAGCCTATTTTTAGGCTCCTACTAGAGCCTATTTCTGGGCTACTAACTCTGCAATAATGTTTAGAACCCCTGCAGAGCAAAGGCAAGCCTGTTGGCTTGCCTCCATATGATGTCCTACAGTCCCCTTAGAATATTTCATGAATCTTTGATGTGATTCAGACGTTACCCTCTCCTTCCTCAGCCTCCATAGCCTACAGTTGGAAACAATTCTGCATTGCTTTGAACCTAGATGATCCCTTCAAATTCTCATGTTTCTCATATTTTTTCAAATGGGATATATCTTTACTATCAAGTCTAACTGTTAAGTTTGCAGTAAGTGAGAAAGCAATGCAATGCACTTGGAAGTACACTATTTGCAGCCCTTCAATCATTAAAACAAAGTTAAATGGACAAGCATTTTATTTCATGCCCTATACTTAAACTTCCCTGAAGAATTTCCATTCCTTTTTTATCACTCATATATACTGTGATAATATAGGCTAAATTCAGCATATTTAGCTCATTATAAGAGCTTCTTATAAAGGTGCCAGCTCTGTCCTGTGTTAGGTCAGACAGAAAACAATTACAATCCTGCACTGGGACATGCTCTCTGATGACTACAGTCACAACATCAAGGCAGCCAAAGTTCCATAGCTTCCCAAATAAGAATGTCTGCCTGATTTGATAGCTGTAGTCTCCAAATTATCTCCCCTTTAACTTCAAGAGAAACTGGCCAGGACTGAAAAACACTGAGGATGCAGTGTGCCAGTGGAAAAATAAAAGAAAAACTAAAGAGGCTGTTATAAAGTGCTCTGCCTTTTAGCAGAATTCTGGCTATGGAATTAAGAGCAACAGAGTATAGTCGTTAAAAATGTTGAGAATAACATAATTTGAAACGGAGCATGCTTTTTAGTGGGATAAGAATATTATTCTAAAGAGAGAGGTCTTTAGAATCAGCTGTCGTGACAGTAAGAAAGCACACTATATCATGATGGGATTGTCTGCAGTGGATATTATTATTACTAAGGGATACATCAGCAGGACAAGGTGTAGGAATGGCTTGTTGAAGAATATGCAGGCTACAATACTAGTAGGACTGAGAAAATAGACCATCCAGTGTGGAACACAAAAAGATCACTGAGACTGGCCTGAAAATTTGGGAGATAAGTGTGGAGACAGACTGAAAGTTTGCCATACTGAGCCATAATTTAAGTCCTGCATCTTGTATGAAGCCACTACAATCTGTTTTCCTCTGTCATCTGTAAAACGAAGAAAACAGGCCTGCCTAGGACCTGAAAACCATAAGAAACATGTAACTGTTTCTCTGGTTAATAAATATTTGAAATATAGCAAACAGAACATTCACTGTTCTGTTCAATAGTCAAAATGCAAACTGAACCATAGCTTGTACATAAATTCATACATCGTGTACTGTGGTAGAGCCTCGACACAGGGAAGTCTGAAAATGGAGGCAAGGAGGGAGAGCTTTAGAACTGTACCTTGTAAAGTTTAAAAAAATTATCTGAAAAAACACCATAAGTAAATAAGCTTGGTTTGAAGAATTTCCCACCTGTAGTACTGGGAGAGAATTATAAGTACCGGAGTGGGTACAGATTCTTGCAGGGGCTATATTGGAGAGGTAGGAGCAGGATTCCCTTGAGGAGAGGGGTGGAAAACCAAACCAAACTCCACCGTGGTAATTCTTCTGATGGAGTGAGGAGACTATTTACACCTTTTACATGTGGCATGAAAGGAAGGATACAGGTCTCCCTCCCCAACAGACGCTTAGCACAGAAGCTGTAGAGCCCCTGGCTGCTGTAGGAGACTGACTCTCCCAGCACCCCATCAAGCTCCTCAGAGAGGAGAGAGGAGGGCCTGCAGTGCTTCCCAACTGCTGCAATCCTGCTCCTTGCTTGGTACGGCACAGAAGGAAAGTGAGTAAACCAGTGCCCTTAAGCAACAATTTCTGGGAGGTGAGGAATGAGGTCAACTGCCTTGTTTGCCAGGCAATGCTACAATTCAGAGCCCCAGTGAAGTCTGAGTCAGGATTCTTCCTTCAGCTTTAACTCAGCCAACCTGTTAAAATGGCTAATTGTTTCCTTACATTTTAACTGACTTTTTTGTTGTCTGTTCATAGGTTCATTGGGCAATGAAGGATTATCTGATGGATATTACTTTGGATATCTCCAATACATGAACCAGAAATTGATATAGGACCCGTGTTGATGGTTTGTTTCCCCAGAGGGAATCCTTCACTCGTAGATAAAAGGCTGCTTAGTAAATGAATGAAAGTGATTTCAAATATTGAGCGATAAATCCTGTTCTTCCTCAAACCTTTTCCCCTTCAATATTCTGTAATAAAGTCTGATGGTTTTGCAATTTTGATTATAGAATTTTAACTCTGAGTACTCAAGTTAAATGTACAGTTACTCCCAAACAGTATCAGTAATGCTTGTGATTGCACTACACTAAAATACCTCCCTATCTACATACAAATTATTCTTGATCACATTTCCTGAGAAACTGAAGGACCCAAGAGAGCAATTTTTTTTTTCATAACATATGCAATATATTGCATTACCAAAATATAAATGATTTAAAATGCCTTCCACCTTATTGTGGATTTCTACCATTTTAAACTTTAATTTTCTTAAAATGATTGTACTTCTATCCATTGGCAAATGGTTAGAATTATTTTTATTAGCAAATGGGAAGATCAGGTTAACATGAATGCTAGGCTTTAAATAGAAAATTTAGTTTGCAGTATGCTTGTTCTGAATATCTAGCTGGTTTTTATAGACCTTGTACTTGAATCAAAAATGCTAGCTCCTGAGAAATAAAACAACACAAAAAGAGGATATCTGAGTAGGTAACACCCCACTGAGGATTAAGCTGTAGGAGAAAACTAAGTTAAGACAGTTAGACATTAAAGTTTCCGTATTGCTTAAAATAGCCGTTTAAAGTGCTTGGGATATTAAATGCTCCTCTTAAGGTACAGGAAGTGGGCAAAATGTAATTATTCCTGGATCACTTTTCTTCCCTTGCCAAGAAAGGAGATGAATTTAATCTGCAATACCTGAGTCTATGTTTCTGCTTGATTACTGAATCTATAAATGAAACTGCAGTACTTCAAAACCATTAAGCAGAATTTAAATGGACCAGGAGAAATAATAACCTCACTCAATCAGTCTAATTTCAATTGTTCACATATCACTAAAACCTATGTAATGTACCATCTTGTTGATCATTGTCTATCTATTTTTAACACAATTTCAAAGTTTTTCTACTCCCTGTGGATACTAAAATGTCAGCAGAGAATTTAAATAACAAAAGCACTAAAATTCCTCTAACCTACCTGTACGTCTTGTTATTTAAGTTCTCCCACACACTATTGCTGTGCAATGTTAACTATTTCCCCAGTCCCAAATAAAAAAACACAGTTCAGGCATCCCTGTTCTTTTGATTTAACTTATTTATATTCATGTAAGCATGTTTCAAGAATTCATACACATTACATTAAATATTTTTTCTTGAATAATTTTGAAGTTTTAATAGCACCTTAAATTTCTCTTGTGCACAACTCAAAGGGTAAGTTTTCTTGGAAGTTTTGGACTATAAATCTTAGTCATAAAAACTTTAGCTACTACTTACTTCACCAAATTTAGCTGAAAACTGCATGACTGATTAATTGATATGTGTTCACAATTTCTTGAAACAATAATATTTTGTGCATCCCCATCGGAAAAGTATAACTGCAGGAAGAAATTACTAATTTCCCACCAACATCATAGGAGCTCCAAGGACTTTTGCTGAAGTGAGATTTTGAGATATGTAGGCAAGAATTATAGAACGAGGAAATAAGAATTAAATAATTAATTTGCTATTTCCAAAATAAAGGCAATCTTTTGGTGTGTGCTGAGATTTCAGAATGGATGGCCAAACATACTTGTTACAAACGTTTTGGAAGGCTTAGGCTTAGGCTTATACCTTAGGTTATAAGAATTACATGTCAAGACTTGTATGAAAAGCTACTTGCTAAGTTTACACTCAACAGCTGAGGTGACAGAGGTGAGTTATTTTGGATGGGAAATATCAAAGAAAATCTCTGATCTTCTCCAGAAATGTCCTTTTGCTATCCCCTGGTAATCTTTTCCTGGGGTAAATGAATGATGCCTTCCATTAATCACCATTAATATATCCTGAAAATGTTTTAACAGAACTAAGTAACTATTACTAATAGAAAGAACTATTAAATGAAGTATCTTCTATAAACTGACCACATCAAACGCGGTGAATACGTGGCAGTAGTGGTGATTAGTCTTCAAGTCTTTAGTGATGTACGCAAACGTAGAAAGGTCTTCGGGGTCTTGTGCAGCACAGGAAATGTTACGGATTTCATGTTCAGCAATAATATTCTGTTTAAAAAAAAAAAAATCAATCAATTTAGGAATTAAATTTAAAAAAGCCATAAAATGTATGGGTTTAGATTCACATCTGCGTTGATCTGCTGTACCAAAATATTTCAGAAATGTCTTAAGAAGAGATTTAATAAACCCCACGTGTGATCTTATCCAGGTATTTGGAATTTTGACTCTCTCCAATTGCCAATCATCTGGTAGGAAACCATTATGTTCTAGAGTCTTCCCTATGAGGCCACTTGTGCTTTGGAGTTTATTCAGGATCCTTTGACAAAGAGACATCTTTCCTGGCACACAGGACANGGTAATCTTTTCCTGGGGTAAATGAATGATGCCTTCCATTAATCACCATTAATATATCCTGAAAATGTTTTAACAGAACTAAGTAACTATTACTAATAGAAAGAACTATTAAATGAAGTATCTTCTATAAACTGACCACATCAAACGCGGTGAATACGTGGCAGTAGTGGTGATTAGTCTTCAAGTCTTTAGTGATGTACGCAAACGTAGAAAGGTCTTCGGGGTCTTGTGCAGCACAGGAAATGTTAC
Source organism: Ifrita kowaldi (assembly GCA_013398055.1). NCBI lineage: Eukaryota > Metazoa > Chordata > Aves > Passeriformes > Cinclosomatidae > Ifrita > Ifrita kowaldi. The sequence goes on along the minus strand of VZRS01010090.1, from coordinate 888,250 downwards.
GGATTTCATGTTCAGCAATAATATTCTGTTTAAAAAAAAAAAAATCAATCAATTTAGGAATTAAATTTAAAAAAGCCATAAAATGTATGGGTTTAGATTCACATCTGCGTTGATCTGCTGTACCAAAATATTTCAGAAATGTCTTAAGAAGAGATTTAATAAACCCCACGTGTGATCTTATCCAGGTATTTGGAATTTTGACTCTCTCCAATTGCCAATCATCTGGTAGGAAACCATTATGTTCTAGAGTCTTCCCTATGAGGCCACTTGTGCTTTGGAGTTTATTCAGGATCCTTTGACAAAGAGACATCTTTCCTGGCACACAGGACACAACTTCATAAGATGCTGGTATAGTATTTCAAAACTGTATTTATAGATAAAGTTTCTAAGCACTATACCAGCATCTTATGAAGTTGCTGGGGTTTTGTATAATGATCAAAATGGGACACTGTTTCAGTCTACCGACAGACAGGATCTGGTGAAACCTAGCAAGCTCAATAGCCAGGTTTTTGCACATGCTGTTTGACAAATTTTAGCTATACTTCTTCAGGATTAAAAACCACCAAACATCACTTATAATTGAAATGGTGAGATATTTAAAGGATTCTGATTACTAAAGTGGTAACTACAGGAGGATCTGGCAACTTATCTCCCCTTACTGACAACAGCATCCTGTAAGAGAGATGTAGGAAAATGAAACAGTTCATGCACCGAGCCACACTACTTGCAACAGCCAATGTAAGCTATAGCACACTACTGGGAGAGAGGTGGGGCATGTCTGTCCGATGGAATAAAGAAAAGCTGTCTTAAAGCTTTGAAGAAAATTATGAATACTCATTACATAACTGCTGATATGTAATTACTGTGTTCAGGCCAAAGGAACCATGAAGCCAGAGAAGAAGATACTGCAGAGTGGCTTACGATTAGGCCTTGCTTCAGCAACACACGTTTCAAATGGTTTGTTTAAAGAGAAGAATGATTCATTGAATAGGAATTTACTTAGGGGTTAGTTTATATGCTTTCTTGAGTTGTAGCCCTGCTGGCTGTAGCTCTGGCATTTCCACAAAAGCCCACAGTGACAAACCTTGCTGCAGCATGACATCACTACTGCATCACAGAACAGGTGACACCTGTAGTGTCCCAGTTCCTCACACAGTCACCACTTCCTGCTGCCATGGTGGCATCTGTCCAAGTTAAAACAACCTCTGAGCATATCAGGTTTTCCCTCACCCCTCTCTTTCCCTTCCAACCTAGTTTCCACCACCTCCTTTTTAAATTTTTTTTTTAAAATACATGCAACTAAATCACTTCAGATGCTTTGCCATATCTCCTCTCATTTGCTAAGTGGCAACTTTCCCCCTTGCATGTAGGTGTCTAGTTATCGAAAAGAGGTATTAACACATCTAATTGAAGAAATCATGACTTAGGAAAAAATCTTAATAAAAAGTACACAAAATTTCAAATTATGGAAAAACCGAGATAAGGAAACTTCTACTGAAGAAAAGAAATAATCCTCTTAAATTGTTGCAACATACTTGATTATTTCTGTTTAATGCATTATTCATAAAAATGACAAAACCAGTACTTGTGTTTCGATATATGCCAATTTATAATGACATGCATAATCTCTGCTCAACAATTGCTTGCTTTTTATGTTACTTGAAGCATTTTATTTTCTTTGTTCTCAAATTGATAACTTTTACCCTCAATAAAGATTTTGATGAGAATTAGAATTATACCAAAACCAGGGATTTAGATAGCCACAGATAGAGCTGTAATACGCTGTCATTGATGTAGTGTTGGCAACGTAGTTCAGAAAGCAGAAAGAATTCAAACTTGGAAGGTCTTAAAATCATATGTGAAGTATTTATGCTGAATCATGAGCCACAATGTAATCACCTGAATTTATGCAGCATATGTGAAAAGAGCTCTGCTATGCTGAAGCTTTTTCTAGGTGACTGGGGTTGACACAGGGATTTGCACTTGAGTCAAAATTCATGGAGATTATTTTAATGTTTTAATTTTTAACCAAGTGAATTTTAGAAACATACACATATCAAGTTTGTTTTGAATAAAATAAAGTATACCTAAACTAAATCTTCTGGATGGAAATTGATAGTGAAATTGAGTTTTTCCCTAGCTGCTCTAGGATATCCTCTGCGATCTCCTTTCAAAATTAAACATTTTTCAGTGCATGTGTTTACTGTGTCCTACTGTCACATTTCAGTAGACCATGCTCTTATTCTGTACGAAGTAGAAGGCTATGAACCATCTTGCTGTTCTGGGTACACTCCTCAGGCACTGACTGACACTGTACAGCTGTTCTAAAAATTGTCTTTCAGTTTGGCAAGAGAAACCTCCAGTGCTTCTCAAAAAGTGGGGAAGCTGAAAGTCAGTTCTGGTTCTGCCAAGGAAATACCTAGGAGAGACCAGGTTTTTGCTAAGCAGCCTTCCTTTTGCTTGCCTACCTCATGCCAGCCAATCTCCCTTCTGGCAGAAATCGCCCAGAAGTTAGGGTGAGCTGTGAGCCACGAGAAAATTCTGTAATCTGCTTTTTCCTAGGCAGCAATTTCTTTCTGGCCTCACTTGCAAAGAAATGGTGTCATGCCAAGCTTCAAGGCGCCACTGAAATAGCTGTCGTGGAATGAGGTCAGGGCCCCTTCGTCACCTGAAACTTTGCCTGCTGTGGCTGGGAATACAAATTCTTAGCTTGGTGGCATAAAGGAAAAGGATGAACGGCCATGAGAGCTGAGTTTTCAAGCACAGAACTGCTAGCTAGTTTTGTCATTAAAAAGTATGCATTTTTTGCTAAGTGGTGCCCAGCGCCGTCAACTAGAAGCTCATATAGAAGCAGTACAAGTCTGAATATGCTCTCACCTTAGTGCTAATCTGTTTTGGGTCTTGAAGGAATTGGGAACAGCACACTGTGGACAAGGATGATAACAACGCTTCTGGGAGAGTTGCAGGCTATTACCTGGTTTTTACAGAAGGGAAAGGCAGTGCAGATTTTGAACTGGAGAGAAAGCAATCTACCACTTGAGAAAAAACATTGGACTGGGGCATTATTTACCTCCATCAAATACATCCGTTGCACCACTATGTTTCAGTGGGACTCATCTAGAGTGATCTAATGCAATTTGCCAAACTTCTTTCAGGTTTCCATCTTACATAAGACTCTATGCACTGTGCAAAGAGGCACGAGAAGCTCCTTTTGTTCTCCTGATTTTTTTTGTAAACGGAAGGACATTGCAGTTACATCCTTTACGCTACAGAGGATATTTAAGAGCTGAAAACAGCATTATCCAAGTTAGAGTTAATAGCATTACAGTGTCCTGATTTATGCCCTACACATGAGAAAACATAAAGGGAATGAGGGTTGTAGAAGCTCAGTTTTGAATCAATGGAAGGAAAAAGAAGCTGACAGGAATCCCTGGTCCCTCTGCTCTGGCAAATATGCCAGACTTGAAACAACAGTAAATTCACCTCAGTTTTTCTTTTATGCCATCTTCTAACTCTAAATAAGGCTTCCAAACTTTAGCAGGAGTTCACAAACCTGCTTCCATCCTTCACTTAAAACACAGTTCTAGTTAAACTTAAAAACTGATTGATTTGGCAAGTTTGATGGATACTGGGATAGATGTACTGTGTGGTCTGAATGTTCAGCAACACAAAGCTGCTATATACATTATTAACTTGGTCAGGTAGCTGGGTTGTCAGATTTATTTTTTATATTGCTTAGTCAGTTTTAATCACATAACAGAAAAGATAACTTCTTTTCTGTTCATATAAAATCACCAGTACGGATTGTATTTCCTTGCCATTTTAGACATACAAAGAAGAGAAATTAATGCATTACTTTACTTCTGTTTACAGAGCTTATACATTTTACTTTGGCTAAGCAATAATCCACTGCTCTATCCATCACTGTGTTCTCTGATCTCTCAATTTCTGCTTCTATGGCTTTGGTTAGTTGGGGTTTTTTAAAGATTTGGATGTATTTTAAAATGTAAGAAATAAAGCACAGGAGCATTGCCACACAGGAAGATGAAAAAAAATGTGGAATAACAACTATTAAGAAGCTGCTTCAGTTCAGGTAGTTAAATGGCTAGCATCAAGAAAACAGCTCAGAGAGACGCTGTGGTATTTTAATGTCTGGAAAGGACATTCAAGGTTTGTGTTTCCTATTTCTTAAAATGGCTGGCCCTGGATGAAACTGCATCTTTATTGTTTATTGAGACATCTTTTTTTTTCATTTCCCCAAATTATGTTAATGAACATATATATATATATATATATATAATGCATACTTAAGGAACTGTATAGAGAAGAATATGGTAAAGGATTCCACAGAGGCTCCCTGCTGAATGTCTGTTGTGATAAGCTTGCATTTAATAGCACAACGCTGGACACAACGATCTCCAAATAAGCCATTAAAACTGCTTCACTTGTCCTCCAGACTGAGTTTCTGGACAATGACAATGACATTACACCCATTATGGAGAAAAGAGGAGAAAAAAAGGAGAGGAAAACACAAAGTGCAAATCTGTCCCCTCCCTGGCCTGGCCTTCATAGGTATTACTATTTCTTCTACTTGTGAGAAACAAAAGCTAATACTGAATAATTGCACATACCTTATTTGTGGCATCAATAAATTTGACTCCCTTGTAAGAGACAGACAGGACAATAGTTGGTACTTTCTTCATCTGTTCCGTAGACTTCTGAAATCAAAATGAAGATATTATTAGAGTTGTGTTGCATTGCAAGAACAGCGCTCTCTTCTTCTGATTAAATACCTAAGTTAAACAAATATTTTACTTTTTCTTCAGCCGGCTCTGGATTTATGCTCTCTTGTAGTTACAAAACTAAAAAATGCTTTAAGTTTGTTGTGAAGATGGTGAAAATTCTCCTTTTTCATAACACAGTGGGAAGGTAATAAAGGAACTTTTCCAGGCTTAAAAAGAGCAGACATGCAACCAGTGTTTCCCAAAACATGTGTGTTTAAGACATCTATCTGATATGCCCCATCCACTGCTGCCTCCCTCTCCTTCTCCTGCCCTTCCCAGCTGTAAGAATCAACAGCACAGTTGTACTTCTTGTCGTACCGTTTCTTTGCTGCAATTAGTTGTTATTTAGAAACATTTCCCTGTTTTTCCCTTCTTTGCAGTTGTATTTGTGACACGAGGTATTCTTGCAGCCCGCCTGGCCTGCCAGTCAATCCGTCAGCCCAGCGTTGTATCTGTCACTCTGCACTTCGGCTGCAGCTGCTACTGGAAGCTGCTTTACACATGAATTAGCACAGAGGTTTATTCTGCATTCTCTCAGTGCCAGCTTCTCCTACCTACAGTTCATGCCCTCCTATAAGATTGTTTCTCCTTTTATGCTAGTCTGCTTCTGTGTGCCTTCAGTCTGATGCACACAGCAAATATAGTTCCCACTGAACAGACTGGGAAAATATTTGGAGTAGATTTAAGTTCTCTGCAGAAAAAAAATGTTCATTCGTTTACAGATTAAATTTACTAGAACAACCCCGAAACCAACCAAACAAAACCCCAAAATATGGCACAATAGTTTATAACTGATTTGAATTCTTTTAAGGTGGAAGACAATGATGGACTAGATTATTCTACATAAAACTACTATAGATAAATAGGTAACACTCAGAAAATGCTTATTTATGGAACTATCTGCAAACAATCACAGAGATCAATCAAATATTTTCTTGAGAGGAAATGAACTTTTGACAGTTGCAGGCAAACATGAAGAAACATCGGCACACAGAAGGAGAGTGCAAACACACTGAAGTCTAGAATTGGCACACAGAAAGATCATTAAAGCAGCTGAACAAAAGTAGCAGTGGTGGCTTTGTATTATTCAAAAAAACCAAAAGCAGCAGAGACAGAAACTTGAAAACACAAACTGTAACTAAAAAAATATGTTTGGAAAAGTAGGCAATGCTAACACTAGAGAGCAAAACAAACAGAAGCTTAAAACAACAAAAAAAACCCCCTGTAATCATGTCTCCTTATTGGCTCTTGATCCTCCCAGAATCAACCAAGACTCCATTTTTGTCAGCATAAAGTTCAAAGCTACAGATCCAGCTACGTTCTGCAATTAGTGTCTGGGCCATGAAGACTATAACATCTAATTAAACTTTAAAGGAGAGCCCCAGTTGTCTGTAATAGAGGGCACTTGTTGGATCTCTCCATATCAAATGACAAGAGACTTGAGACAGCAATTTATCCCAGAGAAAACTCCTTTCACCCAGAATAGTCGGCACTTTCAAGAAATGAAAGCTTAAATGGTAAACATCCTGAAGAATTTTAACAAAATCCAAAGACACTAATCTGATCTGCATGCCTCTGAACTGAGTGGAGAAAGAAACGGTATCCCTGCCAGAAGCAGAGCAAGCAGCTACCTGTGTGTATGTGTGTGTGTCACTGTAACAGATCTCAAATGAGCCTTTTCATAAAATTCAATTTCAATGCACAGAAAGCACGACAGTGACTGTACAGAAGCTGCAGTACATACAGAATAACAAGCAATAAACCCCATACATGCTCATACTAGACAAAATACTCACAAATATGACAGTATCACTTTAATCATCTGGCAAGGCAGCAATCATCCAACTTTTGTCCTTTCATTCTAGTCCAACAGCTACACACAAGAGCGCTTTCTTTTCCATTTTGATTATTGCAATTACCTCCTTCCTTGCCTCCTTAACAGCAAAATTCCTTTTCTCCAATATGCTATACAAACACAGGTACTAAGTTCACATGTTTTAGCTTTTTGGTATAATTCCCACCATCTGCTATTTGCCATAAAGGTGAAGCATCCTGTTGGTCAGGCCACACTGTACCAACTACCTCTTTCCTCTAGACCTGCAGTTCATAATTTAATCATCTTCATCTGCTCCACATTCACCTGGGTTTGTCTAGACCAGACCTGACCTCTAGTATTTAATCGGGGTTGCGAACTGCCAGAAGACTGTCTCTGAGTGAAATAGCTCATCAAGACGCTATTAAATTACAGCTGGCAAATTAGGAAATGAATCAGAGACTGATGGACATTTGTAATTTATTAAGCCAAACTGTCTCATCTGGTAAGGAGCACAGGATGCTCCTCATAAGTGTCTAAACCATACAAATCCCAGGATTTGTGCAAAGGTGTTCTGGAAGACTGCAGTCTGGTGTAGAATTATGGTCTGGAGTAACAATTCTGCACTTGTACTCCCATTGAAACAAACAGCTGGGCAGTGGAATAACATCCTTTGTTATTATGACAGTGCCATCAAGAAAAACACGCAGCTCTGTTCCCTGGCTCAACTCTCAGTGATACAGTGACTGAAGTCCACCAGATAATTATTATTTCCAAGCAGTTTCCAGGCTTCAACAGTTTTGAGTTGTCATGGTGAGCTCGCACTATTTGCTTGTTGTTCCTTTCTTTTTAATGAAGGAGTTGTCTGCCAGAATGTGTAACGTGAGAATTCAGAGATGCAGTATGAATACCTTTTGCTCAGGCACTGTAGGTGATTTGGCTCTGAATTCTAGAATGCTGAGATGAAGTCCCACAGCTTTCTTGGTCAGACATTTCACACCTCTGTGCAGGCCAAGTGGGCATCTCTGCCCATGTCTGTGCCCAGAATCTGAGAATAAGGTGGGACACAGGAGTCAGTATTCTCTTTCCTCGGGCTTTTCAGGTTCTAGCCACTGTATCAACTCCATGAGGACACAATGAGATGACAAAATAGTCTTGTCCATCTGGTGTCTCTATGGGAAGCAGATGGACTTGAGCCGAAGTTACAGGAGCCACAGCTGAAGGCTGGCATTGGATGTCATGCGCATGCTGACATATGGTCTAATGCTCCAAGGCATGTTCATACCATAGTAGCAGGATTAGATTTCATCTCACGTAGAAGCAATCATAGTGACAGGACACTGTCTCTAGGCAAGTGCTCACTAGCCTGGAATTGGTCATTGTTCCTATGAACTCCACTGTTTGAGACTGTAACTGGCTCTTAATTTCGATGCACTTCTTTAGGAGAATCACCTGGGTGAACAGCAAGCCTATTCCAGGCTCCTTGCCAGTGCCTGGTGCCGATCAGCGGGTCACCTACATCAGGACAGATGTGCATGCCCCATCTCCATGGGTGCAGTGCTCCTGCAGCCAGGAGTCTCTGCACTGCGAGAGAGACTGAGCTTTGGTCCCACCTCTGAAATCCTTGCTGCCAGACAGGTAGGTGACTACGTGAATGCAGGCCATGTATAATTCAAGAACCATACAACAGGCTTGTCTGCATACACAGGAAGACAGAAAAAAGCATCACCATCCTAAATCTAATGTGACATATGTGCAGCTTCCCCAGACTCCTCAAAAGACACAGAGCATCTTTCTCTTCAGAACAAGGAACATCAGGAGTACCAGTCTGTATTTTGCTGCAGCTGCTGCAATGAAGCTGCTTCATCCTCTCAGCATCCACAGTGGAGGTCAGCCCAGTGCAAGAAGGTAGAAGGTACATTCTGCATAACTGCCTACTACAGTGACTGCTTTTACAATAAAGGTCTGAATTTAAGACTCTCCTGAGTTTGCATCTGAACTCACTGCTGCCATTATGTAGGACAGCGCCAAAAACCTGCACAGGCTTGGACAGTGCTGCTCCCAATTCCTCCTTTTGAAATGGGTCACAAGGGGATGCAAGACCAGTGGTGCCAGAGAGAGCAAGAGAGGGAGTGAAATCTTGCTTCTCATCTTGTTCATGGATTTTCTTTAGTTTCACGGAAAAAAACATCACTCTCCTATCTGGAGTCTAAACTCATTTTCATACTACAGTAGTACTACAAATTGTCTTAAGTAGGTAAAGCATTTCCACTTGCATATTGATTTTGAGTTTAAGGCTGGGCAGAACTGCTAGACATTTATTCAGAATATAAACTAAAATCCAACTAATTTGAGATCCACCCTGACAGTGTGCCTAACAAATCAAGGTAATTAACAATGGCTTAAGAGGCAGAGGACTGTTTTTTAAATAAAGTAATATAAACTAGCAGTTTAGTTTTAAAAATCAAATACAAAATCTGCAACCCTGAAGGGCCTTTAACCCTTTCAAGACAGGATTGTACCTCACTACCTTTGTGCAGAACTGAGAGCACTAATTCAACACCTTTGAATGCTCCTGCAGTGTACAAACCATGCTATCTCTGAGCACACACACATAACGCAGCCGAATAAGAAATTCAGAAACACACATAGAATGGTGTCCAAGTAAGATGCTCACACATTCCCTTGATATACTGTAGCACATGGTGTAACACAGCCCACACTGCAAATCTTTCATCTCGTTTATTTATTTCCTGCCAAAAAGAAATGAGGCAGCCTGGTACTTCTACTTTGTCACGTTGACCACCTCAATGTACTTATACATGCATTTATAACTAGATTACTCAGCTTTCACACAGTGGCCAAAATGAAAAGGTTAACTTTTAGGTTTATATGTAACTATATTTGATATTGCAAATATACAATAAAGAAACATTATTCAGCTACGACAAGTCACTAGCAATCCCATACACAAATAAATTCCAAGTAAAAGTTCATGAGCCTGTAAAATCTTAAGTCTTCATCTTGGCTTTCTACTTTTGCAAATGAATCTTCAGTTCTATATTGATTTTTAGTATCTATATGAACACTGTAGCTGGCAATTCTATTCAGTTATGTACTGGAATCCACTTCATTATAAGAATCTGAACTTTTTCCCAAACTGATAGCAACTATTAATTCCAAATGGCATCAGACTGCACATTTCAAAACATGTGAAACATGTTGGTACCACCTACTACCATACCTGTAAGCCTGTTATTTATTTAAGGCTTATGAAACTTCACTAAGCAGTTCAAAGAATCATAGAAATCTTAGCTGGAAGGGAACCAGAAGAATAATTGAATCCAACTCCTGGCCTGCACAGCACCATTCCCAAGAGTCACACCATGTGCCTGAGAGCATTGCCCAAACGCTTTGTGAATTCTGTCAGGCTGGTGCTGTGAGCACTGCCCTGGGGAGCCTGTTCCAGTGCCCAATTACCCTGTGGGTGAAGAACCTTTTCCTGATATCCAACCTAACCCTCCCCTGACGCAACTTCAGGCTATTCCCTGTCACTGGTCAGCACAGAGAAGAGATCAGTGTCTGCCGCTCCTCTTCCCCTCCTGAGGAAGCTGCAGACTGCAATGAAGTCTCTCCTCAGTCTCCTCCAGGCTGAACAGACAAGTGTCCTCAGCTGCTCCTTGAACAGCTTCCCCTCAAGGCCCTTCAACATCCTCGTGGCCCTCATTTGGATGCTCTCTAATAGCTTTATATCATTCTTATAGTGTGGTGCCCAAAACTGCACAGAGGACTCAAGGTGAGACTGCACCAGCACAGAGTAAAGTGGGACAATCACCTCCCTCAACCAGCTGGGGAAGAGGAGCTTGAGTGAATCACTTAGAGGAGATCATGCATGAGATGAATTGAAATAAAAAGTCTAAGTCTACATTTGACCAGTTAGCTTTGAAGCCAATTTGCCTTTTAACAAATATTTACATACAATTACACAATCTGCCTTTTAAAAAATATTTACTAACTTCTCTCAGTCCAAAAGGTTTAAAAATCCATTACTGACACAATTTAACACTTCTTGGAATAAAACTACATCTGCAATCCTTGTGGTACAAAACTCTTTACTTCTCTACAATTAGTGGATGCCTCCAAGCTACATCATTAATATGAACACTGTACTTCTGGTGCACCTGCAATGCACCTGGTTGAGAGCAAGATGGTTTCTGTCTTTTGCAACATCTCTAAACATTCCTCTGCATTCCTCCTGCCCCTTAGATTCCTTTCAGCCAGAATTCAAGGATGTACAATCCTCTGAAGAACATGGTACAGCATGATGTGGATGTGCATAGAGACTGAACGTCTCTAAGATCTTTCACCACTACTTATTTTTAACTTCTGAGTAATATACATGTGCCTGTTCCACTGCAGACCCTCTGAAAGCAGTGGCCACACAAGAGAGAGGCAGAGCTGCAAGTCTCAAGAGAGCAGAGACTGAAGAATCTAAATCCCGAAACGGTGTTTGATCCTGACATGGTATTTGCCTAGGGAGTTTCACCAGGAGGCATATGCAGGCTTCTACACTTCTACTTTTGGAGGAAAAACGAAATGGAGATTGAAAAGTAAGAAAGGATTTAGTAGAAACAAGGAGAAACTGCTATCTAAATTCAGTTCCTTCTTTATATAAGAAATGAAATGAGGAAGAAAGGCCCCAGATGCTGCCTGTTTTCAGTGAGTCAACTCTGCTTCACCTTCCTCTCCAGAGATAAGAGAAGCAGATTTTGTAGCAATTCCAACTTTGACATTTTGGTCTTAAGTTAGCAAGACATTTAGATATCTGCTTTGTGAACAGAATTATATTGCTGCTTCCTCAGAACTTCAACCTGAAATTTAAGAACCTATTTCTAACAAGAAAATATTTAAGAAAGAAATATAATACTCAGGAAGGTGGCAGGATCCAAGAACAAAATTTAAGTTCCCTTCTGCTGCAATAAATATTTGACTGGTTTAGACTGTTCAGTTGGTGTATGCAACGTCAGTGGTTTAACACTGCTGCAAAGAAGGAGTCTAACATGTTGCTGTGCTCATGCCAGTAAGTATAAAACAATCCCCTTACTACCTGGTCAAGGAATTCAGATGTGTAAATGCCAGATGAATTCTTCTGTAGAGAACAAGTCTCTTTCTAGCTGAAATTTAACTTTATCCCTTGTCTTTATTTTGATGCAAACACATCTTACTCTCCATTCATGTTCCTGTGATAATTTGCAATGAAGGCGGCAATCTGATTTAAAACACAACTAGCAGTATTTCCTATTCCACACTGAAAAAGATGAGAGCTCTTAGCTTCTTGAAGGCATCTCTCAAATATAATTAATAAATCTATTCTGGCCAGCACAGCAAGATTTAATCTCCAAGTAGCACAGGTCAGTTTAGAGCAGGTGAGGATGGAGATAAGGACACAGTGCTGTCCACTAGAAAAGGATTTTATGACAGAAAATAGCTGAAAACAAATAAGAAACCATAAAATATAAAGGAGTGCAAATATATGAATGGAAAAGTAAAGTTCTGGACAAATATCCATAATTTTGGGTGGTTGCATGAATCTGCAGTTTGGGTGGGAAAAAATCCATGTACAACCTTGACCCCAGTGTTGAGCTCAAGCTATTGCATCTGCATGATTTTCCCCAAACAAACCCATCATCCGCCCTGCTAGAGCACACTGCTGCACAATGCTGAGTAGCACTGCCAAGAAGAGTTATTAAGGTAAAAGTTCCCAGGTTTTTGGGTTTTTTTAATTACTATTGGCGGTTTTTTGACATCATAGAAGATTTAGGATCTTAATTCTTCACTCTTAAGCTATAAGAGAAGGAGGCTGCTGTAAGCCTCTCTGCAGAGAAACACAAGGGATAACCACATGACACTTCCCTTGAGAACCAAAACCATCAATTGCAATAATTGAAAGCCCCAGGAGCATCTACAACTAACAGTGAGGGATCTGCAGTCAGCAAACATGTCATTTTTGTTGTTTCTCTGTATTTATAAATGATTAAGGAAGATCAAGATTTTTTTTCACTGATACACTTCTTTCATCCTTGTGCACCTGCTGACTGAGACATCCAGTGAATGTCAACACTTTTTTGAGAAGCATTAGGTTAAAGATGGAGAATCAAAAGTCACGTAGACAGAAAAGTTAGGTACCTAGTTTTTATACATTCTCCACAAAACCATTATGTGGCTGAGTCCAGAAAGATTAAAAAAATTGTGGAGAGTGACCTCAACCTGGTACAAGTTTATATGTGACAGACTGCCTCCCATACCCAACATGTTTCAGATTGCAGCATGGTATAGTTTTGAAATATGTACATGGAAAAACAAATAAAATACTAGAATAAAAAATTATTCCTCTATCACAATAGTATAACCCTATGTAAAAATCTTACTGACTCTAGAGACACTGGACAAGTGTAAAGAATTCAGTACCTGAGAGCTAGACAAATAAAGTATCTAGATTTTCACTTCNTTTTTTTTTTTTTTTTTTTTTTTTTTTTTTTTTTTTGGTAAATGTCCCTGTTTGGAAATGTCCCTTTCAATATAAAATGTAACTAAAACAGAAGCCAGCTTTTCAATGACAACCCAGGGTTACTTAAATACAATAATGAACATCACAGCAAAATTTCAGGATGACTTTGGACAACCTGGACTCCCAATTCACGGACAACAACTTTCAGGAGACATCCAGAGGGAGAAAGTTTTGGAAAAACATGCATTTTTCTCACTGCAAAACAGGCTAAAATAATAATTTGTTCCCATTAAGTCAAAGGTTTTCGCTTTTGACTTGAATAGGAACATGATTAAAAGGACTACATAGAAAGAATAGTAGAAATTCTGATTAAAAACTGTCTTATTCAAATATCTTTGCAATAAAAAACCTCAAACCAGAAAATAAACACTCACACAGAACAATTGTTTCAAAAGAGAATGTAAAAAAGAAATGTACATAAGCCCCACCACTGTACTATATAAGTGTCTTGTATGGCACTATAGAAAACTAGTGCAACAGCACTATTTATATAGGAAATGTGTATTTTAAATGAAGTTTGTTTTCAAACACTTAGTTTTATCAGTTTTATAATTTTAATTGGCTAAACTTACTACTTATAGAAATATATATTAAGGTGCCTGTAAATTATTTAGAGTGCCTTGTTTGATGTTAAACCTCCTAGTTCAGTCAGAAAACTTACGGAAATTGTCACATGCTACTATGGTGTCAAATTCTGCCCTAATTTCTGCACGAGCATACGCCTAAAGAATTGAACTGCTAAGCCTGACAGTTTCAAAACTGGATTGGAAGATGGTATGCTTGCAGCCTCAATTAATTCCCCAGAACACATATACGTGATTGTAGATCCCTCTGTATCAAATTGTCAGAATTTTTTTTTAGAGGACTTTAAGCCCAGGTAAGGAATGATCAGCATGTAATTAGCTGAGAAGCCTCAGATCTTCAGGCAATCTAGTAATTGTGAATTACTGCCAGCCCTCAGCTAAAACAGCTTGTACCAAAGTCTGTGTGTTGCACATGTGTAACCAGCAGGAAATGGTTGCCTGATTGCATGAATTTTACACATATTCCAGCTTCCTAACTGATCCGAATGTCACGCCTTGTGCTCAGAGACATCTTGCATAAGAGACGGATGATACACAGAAGAAAAGATTTTGCTCATTCACCTAGGTAATTGTACACGTTTGGTAGATTAGCAAACAATTATATTCTTCATTAATTAATCATACCAGACCATGATATGTTCACCATGACTGTGAACAGGTGTGTTCTCATTACAACTACAGTTGGGAATAAATCAGGCTGTGGCTTGTTTTCAGTTTCCAGCAGCAATGTTTCTTGGAGATAGACTGCTGTAATTTTCTGCAAACCAGTATCAGGCCAAAGAGCCACAGGAAAACATATTCTTAACAGTCTGAAGGAAACCTAGCTGCTTTTCCACCATCAGGTGAAACTGACTTAGATCCCATTTCACTCTTTAATCAAAAAGCATGTAAGTAACTCATAATTAAAGGAAGTACTCATGTGAGTAAAAGTATCCATAGGATTATGTGACTGTTGGATTAGACCATATGTAAAAATCCATGTGCCTGGTAACATTAATATATTTACTACTACATATTTAACATTGAAAATTCAATCTAGATTATCATATAAAAGCTATAAATTCTGTTTATAAAACAATTGGATATGGGCATGCTTAAACTGTGTGGACAGTATTTTGAAATGTACTTGAAGATTCTTGAGAAAACAACTCATACATTTGGATTTTTTTGTTCAATACAACATGCAAAATAAAAATTTACCTTTAAATTCTGGTGTTACTTCAAATTATGATATAGGGCAGAACAGATTGAATACCAATGTAAAAGCAAGGAAAGGAAACGGGTAACAGTACATTACAAAAGCAAAAAGGGTACAGTACAAGCAATCACAGACTGATGTTATTTAATACTATTACAATACAGAAAGGAGTAGGTTTACAAACTTACCCTCATCTTTGCACATGCATCCTGTGTTGACTCTGTGCCTCGTAACTCTTTTACCAGCATAGAACCTAAATACTAGAACAAAAATCCATTGAACTTAAATTAACTGAAATTCCAGAATAGACAAACATTTGCAGAAATGCACTAAAAATGCTTTAAAAAACCTAGTGGTATCAGTCAATTTCTTAACATATTGCTTTAGAGTTTTTTTTACTCTGGAGTTCTTTGACAAATCACTTAAATCAATGTATTAATCAACCCATGAAACAAGAATGCACAGCAACAAGTGTATTGAATCAGCTGGAGTCCTTTGAAACAATATCCAAAAGTCTTTGAGCTTATCATTTTATTTACTGAAACAACAAACAAATACTAGAGATTCCATCTTAAAAAGCCATTTGATTAAGAAATGGAGAATCTGCTTTTTTTAGCTGCCATCTGCCAAATTCCTATTGTTATGTGTGCAATCACGTGGAGGAGAAGGCGAGCAGTGATCTTAACCTCAGTGTACTCAATTTGTAACTAATTTACGTGCAAATAGCAGAGACCGATGTCTGCAAACAGAGAAAATAAATCTGTACTAAAACTAGTTTAAACCATTATTTCTTCCTAAGGAAAGGCTGACCCTGAACTATTATTTTGAAGCCTTTAGTGATCTGGAGGAGGGCTGTGTGAGAGGAAGCAGCAGGGTGCTGTGTCCTGGCCCAGCTCACTGGAAACCACGGTGCGCTCAGAGGAGCCTGCTCATCTCCAAGGGTAACAAGGCAGGCAGAGCCTCAGCGACACAGCCCCTGTCCTACAGGCCTCTCCCTCACTATGCCACTTGTTGGCACACACAGTTTGAGCCCTCCTGCACCCTGACAACAGGCTCTGCTCCTCTGAGGTCTCACTACCCCTCTACACCACGTCTGACTGGCGCTGCTCCTCCAGGGATGGAGCTGGCTGCATCATCCCTGCCATTCCCAGCTAGCAGTGAGGGGTCTTGATACTGCTAACTGGGCTGTACCAAAGCCACACCATGCTCTGCATTTCTCCTACAGATGCTACAGGCATGCATCTTTGTTGGTGTGCATGTGTTCTTATAGCTCTGTGCAAACGGGACGTTTCTGAATTTCTATATGATGTCACATGCAAGTCTGGCTTAACTGGGCAGAGAGCACAGCAAGGCACCCCTCACCTGCTCTTCCCCAGGCACAGAGAGGTTTCTATCTGTATTCTCACTGCAGCACAAAGCTACGGCTTCTCCTAAGTCTCCAGTCCTAAGTGAGCGACATGGGAGCTGAAGAGAAGTCGTGCCACTGAGAGAATATGGTAAGTAGGCTGCAGGAGGAGAGAAAGCACCATGGGCAGGAGCCTCTTTCCAGAGGATGCTGCAGCCCACCACTGCTGACCTTTCTCATTCTACCAGACTGACTACTCTTGGAAACAGCCTAAGCTGACCCAATCAAATGGTGAACCAGCTTCAGCTTAGACAAGAACCTATCAAAAAGAACTTCAATTATAGATGAATGTAAGCTGGAACTGAACAGAATGTACTGGTTCAGTTCTCCGGCCTCCTGACCTAAACTGAGATATTTTCTTTAAAGACTTCTGTTTACACTGTGTACTGCAGGAGTCTCTGACCTGCAAGAAAATGCATAAATATTTCAATGTAGACAGTAGCCAACACAGCAATTAGTGAGAAATACTTTATAGGGCATTATAAATGGGCCAGTGAGCAACATCAACACTACCAGATAAGCACAAGCATAAAGGAATGAATGAAGGGCATTCCTAGAGGACTGCAGATGTGAAAGATTCATAAACCGAGCATCTGTGAGTCCAGCTGGGGGCTCGATGGTGACGTGGATAGGGGTTTGGGCATTAATTTGATGGGACAGTTTGATATTGCCCTTGAAGAAAAACAACAAATTTAAAGCAAACTCTGAAATTAGAAGAATAAACAAAAGCATATTGAATTGAACTGTATTTTTCTCTGGATCCTGCTGTCTGACATCTTTGGAATCCTTAGCCTTCTCTGGGCAGGTTGCAATTAATGTCTTCAATTTTTTGCTTGTTTGGTTGGATGGTTGTTATTTTTGTTTTGGTTTGGGGGCATTTCGTTTGGTTTTTTGTTTTCTCATTTTTTTATGGACTACAGTACAACAAATTGGTTTTTCCTTGAAAGCTACTAGTTGGTCAGGCACCAGGGTAAAAAAGCAGTGCTTTTTGCTTACAGCAGAACAAGAGGAAGAAAGAGAGGAGAAGGACAGCTCCTGTCCCATCTGCACAGCAGCAAAAAGCCTCAGCTGAAGGTACTAGAAATGCTTTGCAAGGTGGACTGTGGAATAGACACACAAATCACAGTAGTACCATCCAATTTAGTTGTCAGAAAAATCTGAAACTCTAGGAGGAAATTTTGCTTCCTTTTGACTTGCTGTGCTTTTGGAAATGTTTCTTCTCAAACACCCAGAGCACGTGGGAGCAATACAGAGAACATCCAACTGCTTAACTGAGTGATGAGGCACACAGTGAAAGCTGTCCCAATTGTAACTCACAAGCCAGGGTTTTACCCTATAAAGCTGAGGTCAATACAGCTCAAGAAGCTGAAACAAAGTGGTGGCACATGGTCCTTAGTAAAGGAAGGTCCTTCCTTAATCGCCACTAACTTGGATATTCATGGTCATTCCAACTTCATTTCTTTAATGATCCATCTTCCAATCTACTACAAAGGTCACATTCCATTATGAATTTACTGCTGGATCATGCAATAAGAGAAAAGGCACTCTTGAGATAAACATGTTCACTTTGCTGAAAACTATGACAAATATTTAAAGAACTAGAAGTTGTTAACCTTCCTTTTCAATCTGAGGTGAGCAAGGAGGTTTTGAATAGCAGGAGAAGAAGACTGAGAGCAGGTGAGATCGTCCTTGACCGTAACTTGCTGAGGAAGGCAGAGGTTCTGGTTACTGTCCAAGGATAATCACTGCATGCCTGGCAATTTTTAACCCCATGAAGGTCTGATGGAAGATACAGATGTGCTCCAAAGACAGGTCTGTAACATCCCTTCTGCCCCTCCTCAGTGGGAGTCAGGCTCTGTCTCACCTGCATTTAGTCTCTAATTCCTACCTTCCTGGATATGCTTTAAATCTGGTCCAGCAACCTCCAACCATTCCCCAAAATGCAGCAGTATTTAGTGAACGGAGCATTATCCTAAAAAGCACCAAAGATCTGTCCTTTCAAGTGAAGAGGATCTCAACCCCACGTCCTGGACCGGGAGTTAACCCCCAGCTTTATCCTAAAGACACTGCATCTACTGAGCCCCTTTCCTTTGTACAATAAGCCAGCCTTCCTTCATAAGGTGGCCACCTCCAGAGAAGACACACAGTGGGCTGGTAAGCACCTTCAGCAACTTCAGTAATGCTATCCAGCCAAGTTGGAAGGGGAAATGCAAGCATTTTAAAAGGTAGGCTCAGGTACCTCTTCAGCTCCCCAGAAACTCCAGTTCCCCCACCCTGTTGACAGAGAACCCAAGATTTCAGAAAACTTTTTCACTTAAAAAGAAAGCCTTCCAATGACTTTCTGTACTGCAGGAGACCTCTCTCTTCCACAAGCATTTATAACAGCCAGAGAAAACTAATTGTCTTCAGTTACAGAGAGAAGCTTCATTTCTCCAGGAATGGGAAGTGATAATCACCTGCAGCCACAGGGAGGTAAAAACAAGAGTGCCTTGCCCTGATGGAACTGACTGCTACTGGTACTTGAAGTAGCCATCAGTTTGGGAAAGGTCTGAACGTGCCCTTGTCCCATGGATGGAAAACACTCAGGACCCTCCTCTTCATCTTCTCTATCCCCTTTCCCAAAAACACATGTATAAAATTCAGGTGATTCAACACTTACTTTAGCTGCTATGCACACAGCATTAAGGTATGAGGGATGGGTATGAGGATCCCATAATATGTTTTATTATTCTTCCATAACTACTAGACAGGGATTTGTAACAGATGAAAAGTGGGGGTGTTTGCTCTCACTGCCACTGCAACAACACTTAGCCACTTACTCATAGTGCCCTTTCTCTAACATCAATGCCACATGGACTGCAATATATCACAAAATTCATAGCAAAAAAGTACTGTGCATCCTTGGTTCTCATTTATTACAATTACAGTATTTCAGAAGAATTGAGCTGTCTCTCTAAAAGTGACTGAAAAATATTGTAAATGAAAGTAAAATACAACAGCCTATCAAAATCCAAGTTTAATATATCTATACTCCCATCAAACCACTGAATTTATCAACACTTACAAATGCTTTATAATCGCATGACTGGAAGATGAGTTTCTCTGGATGATGTTGCCAATATTGTACAGGCGTTGATGCTGTGGCTTCATTTGGAGGTCGCAAGGTAATTGAAGGTTCTCCCCAGTCTCCTGTCTGAAAATCACAGTTGTTCAAGATGTAAGAGCATGTGCAGGCAAATTCACTATAAAGTAGCCCTCCACTGTTGTGCTCAATTAACAAGAATTTATTTTCTACACATAGAGCCATGTTACTAAAACAAGGGAACACAACTCCTACAACATTTTGCATGATTTAATTTATAATCCAAAGTCATCTACTGTAGTGTTTAATGAGGCTTTAATTAAATCTCTTTGCTTTGAGAATAAAATCATTAGGCACCCAAAACGTTCCCTAAAAATAAGTGTTTACAATACATATATGAGGATGAGAGGACTTGGAAAAAATCATGAGATGCACAAAAATGCCTTTCACAAATTCTGCTACGTGTTTTACAAGCTTTTCTGCACAGTTAATACCCCTTCCATTATCCAGCACATACAACCAATAACTAACTTTCCTAAATGGCTAAATAACAGAGACTTTGTTTTGATCTGAAGACTTATTATACATTCTTCAAACACGAGGCATTCTTTAATCTCTTTACGAATATTTACTTTGATCACCTCCTCTTGATGCCTCATTGTGGAGGTACTAACATTGCCCTTCCACATTCATCATTCTCATTGATATAGGAGATTGCCTTTCTGAGCTGTCATCTCCTCTCTTTCCTCAGAGTCCTCAGAGAACACAGGTAGGAGTGCAGTTTGCTGCCAAATCCCTTCGCAGCTCACTCTTCTTCCCTCCAAGAGAGCCAGTGCAGGCATCAGTACGGGAATGTCCCCAGCCTGGCAGTGCTGGTCTGGGTCTCACTTGCCATTGTGTATTTTTGATCCTGGCTCCACAGGACCTGAACTGACCTCTCCTTAGGGGCTCCTTCTACATTGCAGGCCCATGCATTGGCTCACTTTAACTGAAAATGACCCATAGATGGACTTCTCCTGTTCCTAAGCCCTCTTCCCTCCGCCACCACCCTCACTTCTCTCCTATCCTGTCTGGTCTGGACTGCGTCTCAATTCCCCTCTTCTCAAAACTCTTTTTGCAATTACATTTGTCCTTCCTGATGCTCCTTCTTCCCCTGTCTGTTCTCTCTCAAACTATTTTACCCTTTCCTATAGGATTATTTCAGTTTGGGTTATGCTACTTCTTTCTTTACCTGCACTTATCTTTGTGTATTTTCTATGTATGTCATATTGTTAAAATATGTGTTGAAACTGGCAAGGAATTGTCATCAGCATTTCACACAGAATATGGCTAGAAGTTTAGACTTTTACAGCAAAAAGAAGTTAAGCATCAAAAACACATGAAAAAATCTTATCAAAGACATTCAAAGTCTGGCAAACTATCGCATCTTACTAATTAAGTCGGGACAGAGTAAACAAAACAAGAACATCATTTTCATGTGTCACAAAATAACGAAATGACACACATTTGCACAGCTCTGCAATGAAAAGCAAGAGATAAATCTGGAAACATCAACATTACCCTGCCAATATGGCAACTTTAAGCAAGAGAACATCATAAAACAAGTCGAACCTAGTTACTGTTGGCACCATTAGCAAATCTACCAATTACACAGCAGTGTAATTTCTGTTTTGCCTAGTTAAGTTGCTTATATGCCATGTATATGACTTCAGCATCAGATTTTGAAAGGAACGCAGCAGGAGCAATTGCTCCAATTTTTGGCAGTTTGCATTCACAAAAACGAATCCTTCTGGCCACTAATGCACAAAAACTTTCTATCTTATTTAATCTGAAGTGGGAATTTGATTTCTTTATGAGGCAGGTCTTCTTATAAAATAAATTTCCATCATATTACAAGAGGCAAGGATCTGCATCCTTATTAGTGGAGTCTGTCTTTGACAACAAGAGAAGATGGATTGCACCCGTCACAAATTCTCACAGTGTGCTCAGCTGTCTCTTATGAACTGTTCAAGGCCACACCTAACAGACCACTTGAATTAGTTCTTCTTCCCCCTAATAAAGATACACTCCTGCATGTTCTGTGTAAGGAAGCAGAGCTCAGGAGGTACATCCAGGCCATTTAGCAAAAGGCCACTATGATGGAGAGGGAGTAAATTCAGGACAGAAAAGCTACTAAAGTACATCTTTTGACCACCAGTCTTTCCACCAAGCAAGCAAGCACAAGGATGGCCAGGAGGCAGGACCACAATTACTGAACAAGTGACCAGGGGTAGTGCTCCAAACCCTTCTGCTGCAACGCTCAGCAGGTGGCTTTCCTCACTGGTAGGAAAGGGACAGCCCTGGCAGAGTAAGCAGGGTACATAAGAAGTAAAATGAGTACATACTTTTACAGTTTGTTTCCCTTTTGCAAATTAAGTATGAAAAGCATTGAGAACTGCATTGTTTCTGTGTGAAAATAAAGGGCAGAAAAAGGGGAACAGTGATTACCTCTTGTTTTGGCTCAATTTTATAAAGAAATGAGAAATAATCTTCAACCAGGCTAATAAAACCATGAGACACTCAGAGAGGGACTGTGCGGAGGCCATGTTTGTATCCATCGATTGCTCTATAATCATCCTACTTCCTACTCCTTCTGAACTAGACAAAACAGAATTGCCAAGATTGCTATACGTATCTCTAGGATGTTGTAAACATGCAATAGAGCTGAGGTTAGGGGAATGCAGATACAGGATTTCTACTGTTCCTGACAGATCACTGCCCCTGGAAGCCTTTCATGTATTTCAGTGTGTCTTGTAGAGGGAGCAGCTACTAAGAAAAGTTGCATAAAATTAAACACATAGGTATAAATTATTATGACAGACGAAGAAGACATTACACATAGTCAAAATTTTCTTTTACAGCTGTTTCATAAGTGTTTTTTAATATTCAGCAGAAGCGGCTCCCAGTTTCCTTTCCTTTTGTTTCACACCAAACTTCTTGGACTTTTAAACAGTACTACAGTTAGTATTCATAACCTATTTAGATTGAGTCATAACAGGGTAGTAGTCTCCAAATCCCAGATCTATGAAGATACTTAGAAGTGTAATTCCTGTTACATATTCCCCACACAATTTCCTTTCCTTGGTTTTTTTTTTTAGGGAAGAAAAGCTTTTAAGATTTTTTTTGAAGATTTAGACAGCTAAATACGTTTATAAATCCATGTCTAAAAACCTCAACAGGAAGAACGGGAGCTCCTCAGCTGACTGGCTCTAGTCAGATACTGAAATTCTGAGATTTAGGATGTGATGATGACAGTTAGTATCAGGCAAAATACAGAATAGGACCATCTTTGACCTAAGAAGACTTGAAACCTTAGGGCTCAAGTCAGGGTAGAAAAATATGAATTACTAGTAGTTCTAAATCCAAGGAGTTGATGTAGAACAATTCATGGGTGATGTATTGAGATTCAGGTCCTTCATAAGCACCTAATACACTTTTCAAGCAGTACAGAAATGTTCATAAATTGCCGTGCAAGACCAACTATAATGTTTGATTTAAGTTTTAAAAATAGATATGATAGGATAAGGATTTTCTGGTTTGAATATTTAATTTGCAATTATAAGAAATAATCAAACATTTAAGCTTATGTATTTTTTATAGCACAATATATGGATGGAGATATTTATCTCTCTGATGAAGTAGAAAGGCAAGAGATAATTTCTTCTTCATCTAACTTTACAGCTCATCAGACAGCTGTGCAATTTATCACATGGGTTTTGCTGTACTGCCTGTGTTTTAGTATTCTAACCTCCCTATGACTTTAACCAGCATCCTTCCTCTCTTTGGCCTCTACTAACTTGAAAAAGAATATTTTTTTGCTCTGCATTTTGCAGATAAAGAATTTATAATCAGAAAATGGTCTCAAGGCAAGTGCCAGAGTGGTAAGGATTCAATACTTTTACAATGACAACTTTTAATAGCCTTAGAGACCAATACCTCTGCTCTTGCAGGGTTTTCTAACCCCAAAGATGGGCAGACAGGCACTTCTCAGTGCTCTAGAAAGGGATGGACGCTTGACTTCAAAAGAGCTACAGAAGCAGACTACAGCTCTTATTTTTTCTACAATTTTTTCTACAATTGCTGCATATTTTCCTATCTCATCCCATTCCCTGAGAAGTGTATTTGACTCGTATTGAAGGCACCTGGATGCAGAGATAGTTGCAGATAAGAAGTAACCTCAATAAATCTTCTATAAAAATCTAACACCTCCCTCATCTTTTTATAAAAATGTCAAGTTAAAAAGCCTCCATGCCAAAAGGAAGAAAAAACCAAGAAGGCCTGGTTTTGAGTGGTTTGAATGTAGTTATTTTTAGCAAGCACCACATCTTATAACTTTTCACCTGTTAAGCCTCATGCCTGGTTATGGTAACGTGTATTAGTTACCATGACAACAACAAATTGGAGCACACATGGATACAACAGTTCTGGCTGAAAAATTTATAATTTTCTCCCTGTAAAAATCTTAAATGTTCTGCAGATCTGTCGAATCCTCATTATTTGCTTATGTTTTAATTCCTACAGGAAGACAAATTTTTTTAGCTCCTTACATATTTGGCTTTTGAAAGAATGGAAACACGTTCACGGTGTACTCAGATTTAAAAAACTTCTAAAGCTCAGTAGCCAAAATGGCCCCTCTCTGGCAGAAATGCTCCCAGGAGGCATGACAGAATTAGGAGAAATCTACAGCTGCTCTCAAATACTCTGCTGAACAACTGGCTGTCATCCTTACCACTCTGCAGCATGGATCACCAGGTTTGCTCTCACGTGCACGGTGTTTGTGACTGCCACAGAAGTGACAAAAATTCAGGGCACCATCAGCATTACCTCCAACTCCCCCAAAGTGCCTCTGCAAAGGCAGTGTGTGACCACAGCTGGGCAAAGCCTACAGACCAACACAGAGAGGGCAGCACAACACACTGCGGGGGTGAAACTGTGCAAACCGAGCCGTTTACACGGTTTCCCGCTTTGGAAGAGTGAGTGAACAAAGACATCAGGAACAGAATTCAAAGCTCCCCCTGGGCGAGACGGCTGCTGGCAGTGTCCCCCCGTCCTGTACGTACGCACACCATGGAGCCGACACACGCTCACCACACGGCACGATACACGAATGCGCGCACACACGGTCCCCGCACAGGGCGGACAGGGTACGGACTGCTTCTGTCCTTTCAGCGACATGACACCCGTAGAGAACACCAAGGCAACAGACTGTACATCCATGGAGTGACAACATAGCCGTTTATCGCTGTATCTTACATTATGAACCTGATGAATCGATGAGAAAGGATATCCTGCATTCTGGTTGGTCCAGATCTCACAGACCGAAGACTGCTAATATAAACAGAAAACTGTATCTCATCTTGTAAATATTAATGCACTGCAACTGCCAAAAGGCAAGAATAATTAAGAAAAGGCTTGCAATAATACTAAAGAAGGAAGTAAAACACTTGTTAAAAGTAATTTTTTTATTTATTTGCTGACAAAATATTTTTGGACTGACTGAAAAGAAACATAGCTTATTCAGAGACTTTAGAAGAGGTTTCAGACTGTGAGTACAAGAAAACAATTTAGTCAGAAGTGCTTGTGATGTAAAGAGATAAAGTTATGCAAGCATAAATAGAAACTGCCTAGAGCAGAAGAAATATTGGTTACTTTCAGTTTTTGGCAGGGAAGAAGTTTGAAGTCAACATCCCAAGTAAGTTTTGAGACTTAAATCTCTCTGTTGGAGACGTTCACAGGGAGAAAGGAAGGGAAAAATCTGGCAACACAATCAACAGGAAAAATACATTTTCTTTATAACAATTACCAGAAATGAATGCATTGCAATTTAGTGAAGCAGCTGCCCACCATCTCCTTCCAACAACAGTTCCTTTGCATACTATGATACAGATAATATTACCTTTGGCATTGACCGTGACCCCAATGTGTAAACAAAAGGTTTCAGTCTACCCTCTACATTATTATACAGAGAACCTGTAGTAGCGAAGCAAAGTAAGCATATTGTAGCATCTCTAGCAAAAGCGGCAGAACTAGGCAAGCAGAGCATTCACCAGCATCTTTATATATTTCCTTGTTTGGACAATCATCAATAAAGCATCTGTGGCACCTCAGCAAAAGCTAAGATAACGTTTTACAGTAGCCAGGCAACTAAAACAAAGCATCAGACGTAGGATCTGCCCACGCTATCTTCAGCAGGCAGCAACAAAAGGCAATAAACAGACATGAAAAATGCAACTGCAGCATCCAGAAGAGATAGCAATTAATATATCAGTAATTTAACACCATCAAGAATGTGCATTGCTGGTTTTTGTCAGCAGCAGCAGCAGGAGTTTCGCACCAATGCTCAAATCAACCCAAAGAAGTGCAACTCTTCTTAAAATATGACTCTTGCTCTTACCTTTTGTAGCCTGAAATCTGGCTGCCTGGCTGGTGACAGAATAAGTTACCACTTCTGGTTACTGTCAGGGAAGCCTGGCATCCTCTGGACTGACTACAGAGCACTGCCAGACAGCCTGGTAGCTGTCTAATGTTGTTAATTGTCCCTTATTTCCTTCATCATCTGAAATGCATGAGCACACATCCTTTCCTCCAGCTTCAGTAATTTTAAAACTTCCACATACGTGGTTAATTTCACCTCCCTCATCTTGTTTTCGAAGTTCTTTGCTTCTCCTTCATGATGTGCAGGGCTCTACATTTTGATATCATTAGCTAATTAAAACTTTGACTTTTGTTCAGTCTTCTACCTTGTCCTCTGCAACTTGCTACAAACTAGTCCTCCTCCATGTAATGAACACATAGTCTCAGTGCAAGGCCAGCAGCAAACACTGCTGCAACTACTTCTGCTGTGCCATGCTTAGGACATTGCACTAGTGGTTACCAATGACATTTTTCTGTGTATGTCAAGCAAACTGACTTCTGGATGTTCTGGCCGTGCCCATCGCTATGATGCCTATATCTATTTGCCAGAGGAGGGGAAGATTCCTGAATAGGAATCCATGGCAGAAGGCTGTGCCTCTGCTTTTCAAGAGAAGAGCAAGGAGAAGGCATTTCCATGCTGGTGCAGCATGCCCTAGCATCTGGTAATCAAGGTAATCAAGAAAACCTCCTGCACTGCTGTTTGTACACACCGAGGTACTGAAAGCAGTAAGGAATGAGGCAGGGTACCACATACTGGCAGATGTTTTGTTTCTCCCCAGCGCTGACAAGGGGTTGCCATGATGCTGCCACATCGTGCACCCACTTCTCAGCATCATGATATTCTTGAGACAAAAGTGTGCCCTTAAATCCTGCCCCTCTAGAGGACCTGCCTTTAGGGACTGGTGTGGGGCCTCAGCCAGCTCAGTTGTGCCCGGAGCCTGTTCCTGCGCAGCAGAGGCGCGTGGGGCTCTCCCAGCAGGGCTGCAGCACCGACAGCACTGCTGCCACCACAGCCGCGTGTGCTGCGGCACCTAAAGGTGTCGGTACATCGGGCACATCCTTCAGCTGCCCTGGTGCTAGCTCAGACACGTGTGTGCGCAGGCTTCAAGTTGCTCCAGTTAAAAAGAGGGCAGGCAATTACTCCTCTCTTACACTTGTCAATGACACCCCATCCTGCCCCTCCCTCCCCAGCCCATCTTCTCCCAAATGGAAGCACAGCAGTTAGGGCACTCCCCCCAGGAACTGGGAACTCTCAGTTTGATGCCCTTTTCTGACTGGGGGAACTCACACCTTTGCAGTTCACCTTTGTCTTTCTCAGGTTAAAGCAGCAGGAGAAGACAGGCTGTCTACAACCCCTTTTATAAATGGGGGAAAGAAGAGCGTCTAAATGTCGATGTTTGGAGCACTCACCTATGAGAGACAAGTTTTGGGTCCAAATCTTTGCTTTGAGAACTGTTCAAGTGAACTTCCCCCAGACAAAAAGACCTACCTCCAGAATTAAATTTTGAAGGATCTAGGCTTAAGCGAAATAATCTCAATACACAATCAACAATAAATCAAGCAGACCAGCAAAAACTGAGAATTTCCCACAACTTCGTGAACACCCAGTCAGAAGGGCAGCAGTGCAAAACTCATTACTCAGTTTTGCATTCATTAATATTTGAAGGACTAAGGTACTGAAATGCAGTGCAGACAGAACATTAATTTTATGGATGGTAATGAATTCAAATTCAGAAATCAACCTTTTCCTCGCACCATTGTAAAAATATTTAGCATTTACTAGATACATATTTTATATCTTCAAAGTACTTAAATTTTTTAATGAATTATGAAATGCCCAGGAGAAGCACTTGAAGTTGCATATCCCTGTACTGGAGAGGAAGGAACCAAGGCAAGGAGAAAGGTTAAGTGATTATCTGAGGCCAAAAAATAGGCAGTAGAAGGAAGAATGGGGATTAGGCTTCAAACACTCACAATTTTCAGCTCCCAAAACATATGTTCTCAAAAAAAAAAGCCAAAGAATTCAATCTGTGCATACACTTCCACCACAATAAATACAAATACACTTGGGCACCCAACACCACTGACACAGGGGTTCTGTGAAAAAGAGTTTAACGAAGAACATTTTCCTGAGTAATACAGTAAAGAAGAGCAAAATAACAGCATCATCTATTGTCTGATTAGTATCAAACATGCCATTATCTTAATACTTCCCAAAAGATAAATGCTTACGAGCAATGTCACAGCAAGACTCTGCTATCATATCCTTTTTGTGGCATCCCGTGCATAAAAGGTTACCCTGTCTAGTCATGGTGGAATACAACTCTGACAGGCAGGAGGGGCAAAGGAAGAGTGAAAAGAATTAGCCAAGGAAAACTTTAGGTTTCCTCCTCATAGATGAGAAAACTTGCTTAATAATCTGAAGAAAGAAAATAACTGTAAGACTGATCACAGAAATCATATGCTTTCTAAGGAGAGGAAAGGAGGAAAATGACAGAAAAGAATACCTGCACAGCACATGCAGGAGGAGCAGGAGCTGGGTGGAAGGCAGTCCAGATGTATTCATCACAGTCACATCAATGAGTTTCACTCAACGGCATGTTAGGAGATACTAAAGATTTACCTAAATTAGGTGCAATTATCCTTGGAAAGTCATAGAAGATACTAAAGGAGCAAAGAAGGGCTAAAAGAATATTTAAGATGGGAGAAAAGGAAGGTTCAGGAAGTTTCAGCCAGCCTAACTGGAAGGACCAGTAAATGACTAGAAATGTTTAAAAATCCAGCCACCATCCCGTGGCTCTCATGGCCTTCTGACATCACTCCTGGCCATCTGAAATAAACACTCAGGAATATATGTATGCACATGTATATTTATATCTATGCATATATTACTGAGAATAACAAAGAAAAAGTGTAATATTGCCTGCCATGTGCTACCGAGATAGTTCCTATGCGCCAAGAAAAATTCAAGATGTTTGTAATGAGATTCTTCAGTATGAATCAGATCAAATTTCCTTCCTGTGTCAGAAAACTGGCTGATTAAACCAGCAGCACAAAGAAGTACAGCAAGGCTTGGACACTGTGTGACTCCTGATGCAGCACGTTTCGAGAACGATTATTGGTATTTAAGCACAAATGGACTGAACATGTTGAGGCAATCTGCAAGGACCTGCTCCATGCTGTGGCTTGGAGGAGTGCCAATGCTCTCTAAGGAGGATCCAGAAGTGAAGGACTTTTCAAAATGGGGTAAGAACTGAAAACAGATCTGATGAACTACAGATCAGTCAGATGAAATTTAGTAGGATTACACATGGAAATAAAATAGCAAATAAATCAGCAAAGTGATTTAGTTTGGGGGAGATCAAAAAGATCTGAAAGTTTCAATATCCTTCAAATTAGATAGAACAGTCTTTCAAAAGAATAAGGATATAAATCACAGGATAATTCATGCTGCAAGGAAGCTCAGGAAATCTCCACTCCAACTCCAGCTCAAAGCAGGAGCAGCTGTGAGATGAGACCAGATTGCTCAGGGTTTCATTCTGTCAGGTCTTGAAAACCTCAAGGACAGAGACTGGACAGACTCTGAACAACCTATCCCCCTCTTTGTCTGTCCATATGGGGAGAAAGCTTCTCTTGGTGTCCAGTACCTCTCTCAGTTTTAATACCCAAAGCCACCTCTTCTCCAGCCAGCCCTGGTTGCCCAGACTCTCCTCAGAGGGCAACTGCTTTAGCTCCCAACCATCTTGGTGGCCCTTTGCTGAATTTCCTTCTCCTATATAAAAAATTCAGGTATTTAGTAGAAGTAGCATGGGAAGAAACTTTTATGCCATATGGGGCAGCCACCAGTGAGGTCTCATACGGGATGGTGTTCAGTTTTAGCCACTGCAGTGCAAGGAGGGAATCCAGGAGAGAGTGACAACAACAAACAGAAGTCTAGAAAACACCAGGGCATGGCTCTGAGTAGGAAAATGGTTTGTTCAGCCCTGAGCTGGCCCGAGTAGAGGTTGTTGGTGACTCCTGATCTTCTGCTGCCTTTCCCAGCTTCTTCTCATTGACAGCACCCCTTCTGCTGGTGCTGCCAGTATACCCCAGCCTCTTAGCCTTGCAGAGAAGATACAAACTTCTGGATAAACACCAATGAAAATTATGAGACTTTAATCCCTGAACACTGGGTATAGGTATCTACCTTTCTGCCAAAAAATACTCACCCCCAAGCAACAAAAACACTCTTTCAGAAAAGTGCCCCCAAACTCTAAGCACAGTTTTTTCCCAGCAGATCAAAAATGTAAACGTTAGATATTAAAATTCAGTTTTCATACAATCTTTTCAATGTAGACCTTCTAGTTCACAAGACTGAGTGTGAAAAACAGTAAACTGATGAAGAACATTTGTCCTTTTCTTGGTGTAGTATTTATGGATAAAGTTTGGAACATTAATACTGAATATAGAAGCAGCTTCCTTAATTCCATTTGCTGAAGCAGCTTGTAGGTATGATCAACGTCACATGAATTCAGTTCTGAAATGTTAGCTTCTGTAACATGCTCGAAAAACTTCTCTCTCCCTATTCAGGCAGAAATTAAGCAGATTTCTTATAATGTCTTTATCAGTTTACTTGTCCATTGCCCAGAGAAGTGCTGGATACCCCACCCACGGAAGTGTTCAAGGCTGTGTTGGATGGCGCTTTGAGAAACCTGCTCCAGTGGGAGGTGTCCCTGCTCAGAGCAGGGAGGTTGGAACTAGATGATCTTTCAGCTGCTTTCCAACCCAGTGCTGGTTCTATGATTCTATGAAATACACAATTCTCAAGGGATCTACGGACGTAAATGAGCTGAAATTTACAGACCAAGATACATTTGGCATTTGCATCGATGTGAATTACAAATACAACTGCCAGCAATACCTATCCCATGCAATAGATTTAGTTTTCTATTTGATTTTCATTTTTCTTTTGATGTTAAATTGAAGGTCATCACAGCTCAGTCATCTTTCCATATTAAAGATATAATGCACCTAAAATATGAACCTTATAGCATTTTGTTTGGATTTGACCTTTTTTTTTTTAGATAGCTGTCTATTTATCCTCACAACATAAACTATTTTATGCTTATAAAACATGGAAATAAGAAGCCTAAGAAGTAACAACAGAATGAATCTAGAGAATTGTATTTTTGTATTTATTGCTTCATAAATCAACTAGTAAAGAATACTGTTATTTCATGAGTAATTTCAACCATTGATAAAAAACCTTCTTCATTGCTTCTTAGATAATCTCATTTTACACACCAGTATTCTCTTGGGCATATTTTTCTTCATTCACAGTAATCTTTAAATCCTTCAAAAGCAGAGGAGACGGGAAAACAAACACGAAACAAGTAAATTAAAAAAAGTCATACTGTGGTTTAAAGTTACAAAACTAAAGATGACTTCTTTATTTTTGGCTCCTTCAAACTTTCTATGTCATCTTACTCAACCTGCAACATTCCTGTACATCAGCTTTCCTAGCTGAAAAATGGAAAATGTGATTTTAAATCACACAGCCCAACAGTGCACTACAAATGTATTAGTATCTCTGAAGTAGTTGGAAGACATTGCTGAGCTGAAGGTATTATTTTAGAAAGAAGCAAAATTATTTCACAATTTTAATATAAACCTGACTTTGCTAATTCTGTCTTTTTTAAAATGGCATTTCTCCTCTTTTGTAGCTAAAGGATCTGCTCTACTAAAACCATTTAAATGATTGTCCCCTACATATCAATCCTAACCCAGCAAAGAATTATTGTATCTTACAAAATAATTTTAAAAGGCAGAATCCCAACGCTTAGGACAGATTTACTTCAAACTTACTGTGCAGTCATTACAATGACCTTAGATTTAAGCTATCTTGTGTTTTCAGAAAAAAGAAATTAAAAATTAAAAAAAACCCCTAAAAATAAAAGCAAGAGCACTGAGACCATGTGACTGAAGAACCCAGAAAGGCTTTCAAAATGAAGTCTGGGTTCAGTAACTCTGGGAAAGAACTTCTCCTGTCAGCCTTTGTGAATAATTATTTCAACTCTATCCAATCTTAAAAGATCTCTTCCTTCCATCACAGCTCATTGGGGTGCCCCCATACAGCCCATGACTAGGTTTATCCTACCAGGAGGCTTACTCTGACTCACTGCCAGTTTGTCCTCCAGAGGCAGACACAGGCTGGAGCTGTCCCCAGAGAGGCTCCCGCCCACTGCCTCCCAAAATGACAGACCTCTCCCAGCTTGGGCTGTGCCGGAGGTTCAGCACCATGGGGAGGGCGTGAGACAGCATCAGGGGAAAGCCTGTCCCAGCTCTCCTTCTGCAAGGAGCGCCATGGGCAGGGGTGCCTCCCGCACCTTCCTGCATGCCTGCCACAGGAAAGATGTTTTTGGCCCTCACTCCTGGCTCAGGGCAGGGTGCAGAGCTCTGAACGCCACGGCACGAGGTCTTATGGACCAGGGTGGCTAAAAGCACCATATGTCACTGGCTGGCGCAATAAATAGCCACAGCCTCGGGGCTGGCACTCTGGAATACGCTTGCAGCTAGTACCTAAAGCTTCTCTCCTGCCTGGAGAATTACAAAACCTAAAAAGGTGACATTTTAACTGACGTATTTTAATGAACTTAGCTATGATTCTTTTTGACCTCCAAAGTTCTTCCCTGCAACTATTTCAGGGGTGAACGAAGAGCCCAATCCCTTCAATGGGACGACTCCTCCTATCGATTTTGGTTCCAAAGTACTCAAGCTTTGCCTGCATGATTTCAGTTCTATTTTAAAGGTTCAGGCAATCTTAAGAACAACCTCAGATATTTTAAACTACGTTAATTTGATCATACTAACCTACAGTTTGCAGGCTCAGAATTCAACAACCACAGTCAATGATGACTCAGACTACTCATTTCTTTCTACATTTTTTTCTTCTCCTTTCTTTTTGGAAAACAAACCACCTCACAACCTTCTGTATTACCATTTTGGCATTCAAGATTTATACAACCAGACATCACAGACATTCGAAGTTGGATGATCAACTTCAGGGTTGGATGACCAAACCCATTTCATCGGGGAATCTAAATTGGTTAGACTCATTGTTTATATTATGATTCTCCCCTTAGGTCACAAACAGTATGCTACAGAGCTGCGAATGAAGGTACATGCTGGCCTTGAGACAAAACCACCCACATTAAGTAAATTTAAATCAGTGCTTCCTCCAGGAAACAAAGAGTTGTATTACTTACAAGCAGATTTGATTATGGTTTAGAGAACTGTTTAAACCCATCTAGCACATCAAAGGAAAACAGATTTAAGCTGCGGTGCTCATTGTTTAAGAAAGACTGGTTGATTGATGTAAAGATCAACATGCTTGATGACTCCCCGTACCAGTTTAGTGAACACACAGACAACAGTAAAGATGGAAACATCCAGTTTCAAAATATCTTCAGATTTTAGATTTTGAATGAAGGATAAGATAGTCTTATTCTAACATTTTTGAAATAAAATCAAGTTCATGAAAGCAATACAATAAATCAGTTTGCAACATCGTGTCAGCCTCTCTCTTCAAGACCATAAAAACACCCACAAATCTCATCATCAAGAACACACTTAAAACACTTTCAAAACATCACAGCATCCAAGATGTCTTTGTGCACATTTGTGTACTATGGCATCCAGTAAACATGCAGATTCATACAGCAGCATGCAAACAGCCTAGCAAAGAAAGGGTTAAGACAGAGGAACATCCTCAAAGCAATTCAAATAATCCCTCTAGATCATTCTGTATGTGAGAAGCATTCTAGCTGGGAAGCTGGACTAGTATCAGTTCAGAAGTTGCTGTTGATCTGGCACAAGCCAAAGGAATCAGCAAACTGCAAGGAGAAAGTTGCTAGATAAAAGAAAAACCCCAAAACCCCCACAATATACAGAGCAGAAAATTCCTGTTAAGAATCAGTTGGATCTCCTTAATTTTGCGGAAACAATTATTTTACTTTTAATTTCAAAGGGGCTTTGGGGAAAAACACTGAAGGAAATATAGTTCATTTTGGCAGAGCAGATATTGCACAAAATAAATTTAAGACTCTATTTTTGGGCTAGAATGGCTGAAGAAATCCCTGATTAGCCTCCTAATGGGGTGAGTCCAATTTATTGAGAATGATCACCAGAGGGAGTCATTGACTTTCCCATTAAAGTCAAAGGGAATTTTACATACATCAGGAATTCAGAATTTGGGGGCAGAGCTGAAAAAGACTTCAAACAGATTGGAGCTCAGGGAACAACACAAACCATTGTTTTACGGATTTCATCTGAATCCATTTTCCTCTTTGGAGTCCCAAAGGATGACAGCCATATTCCATGGTTAAAGTTAGCGAGAAGGCACTGAAGTCATCCATTTAGTGGGTACACATTCCCACAACAACAACAAAAAAACCCAACCAAAAAAACCAAACAACAACAACAAAACCCCCCTCCCAAAACCACACTAGCAAAAAAACCCCCTCAACCAACCAACCAAAAAAAACCCCAAAAAACCCAATAACAAAAAAAAATCCCTTCAGCACTTAATTGGCTCTACAGGAGTTTGGAGTGGTGTAAGTAATAGCTGCTCAGTTTTGTCTTTGGGCGTACAACGTATCACAGTCCTTCTGGAAATGCAGTATTCAACAGCACAAAGAAAATTTCCAGGTGTCATTTATGAGAGTATGTCATACCTCTCAGGAATATCAGTAAAAGAAAGGAGTGAAACGGAGTCAGACAGAATTGTTAGCATAGGGGTTTTTTGTTGTTTCGGTTTGTTTTACTTTTTTGTCTTCAGTGTTAGTGACTAAAAGAGGTAGTGAGTATAGGGATTTGTGAGCGAAGTGATAAAATGAACTAATTAGACAAGCAAGTCTACTCAGCCACGAGCAAGTGTGCATTTTTTGCTCAAACACCTAAATTTCATGACCTTCAAGAAATATTTTCATGTTAAGAACTTGTCTTTTCTTTGCTGGATTTCAGCTCAACCTTATTCTTGCCACAGAAGCCCAGCAGACTTTGGTTTGAAAAGAAGCTCATTCACTCAGCAACTTTCTCCTTAATTCTGTACAAGAAGATTATATAGCAGAAAATTAGATTAAAAAAGGGCAAGGCAACAGCCCCACCCAATCAAATGCAATTTCACTTTCCTAGAAATGTCATCTGAACAAATGGAATTCAATTTGTTCCTGTGTTCCCAGGTAATGGCAGCACCTTGTCTTGTTTGTTTATTTAATTACTTCTTGTTCATGTAATTAGCTGACAGACTGCAGCCTTTTGTTCATTATAATACAGTTATTTGCATAGCTGTATCCATTTTGAGGCTGAATTTTGGACAGAGGCTCTATTTTGGGTTGTGGCAGGCAGAGACACTGCTGGGAAGCCTCATGCAGGGAAGCATGCAGCAACCTGCTCCTTCGTGGAATGAGTCTCTCCAGGAACTGCCCTGGCTGCCCATCTGCTTCTGACAGCAAATCAAAGTCCTGTTTCCAGCATGCAGCTTAAGACCTGGCTGTCTTTCATCATCATCGGTATCACCAAAAACCAGTTGAGTTCATTCTAAAGCATTTTCACCAACAGGCTGTCCATGCATAATTTACTGCGCTTTAGATTGAATATTAGGAAACATTTCTTCACTGAATGGGTGGTCAGGCATGGGAGTGAGCTATCCAGGGAAGTGGTTCAATCATCATCTCCGGAAGTGTTCGAAAAACATGTAGGTGTGGCCCTTTAGGACATGGTTTAGTGATGAACATGGAAAGGCTGAGTTAAGGGCTGGAGTCGAAGACCTTAAGGGTCTTTTCCATCCTACATGGTTCTATGGTTCTGTGGCATCACTCTGCTCAATGTATGCTTAATTTAAAATTATCAGTACTCTTTCAGTGGTTGGGTGAAAAAAATTTAGAGATGGAGCCTACTTTAAGATTTCTTTCATGAACAGTTTGATTTAATATCCAGTTGAGTCTAGTGCTGTTCAAATGAATTTTTGCATAGTTAATTTTTTTTTAAATAATCAAAATATATGCCCAGATCACAGTTTTGCAGATGCTGACCCTTCCCATTAATGAATGCAGCAATCATCACCCTTCAAGCCCTCCGACTTTCCAGCAGCGAACTGATGCCATCTTATTCCTCAGAATCTGAGGAATCTGCACCTTATTACAAAAACAAGAGGCAGAGTCAGTGCTGGGGGGAGACTGTGCACTCTGGTGCACAGAAGCCACCTTCATCTCAGCCTCCAGGCATCTAAACACCCCCAAACCGCCACCTCTCAGGAGAAATTATACACCAACACACCAATTTACACTATTTGAAATATAGACAGCTGGAACAGACAGCTTGGAAAAATTGTCAACCTTTGTTATTTACAACTCAGCCATCATATACAACCTACTGCTATGGTCAGGATTAGTTCTGTAACCAAAAGCAGCAAGGCTCAGCCTTTTAACGGCACTGGTTTTAGTCCTACCTGTGCCATCTGCCTCTCCAGCTTTGACCGGGGAATATCATCAAAATAGTTTTCATTTCTTCTTCTCCTTGCATCGCCCTGCATGATAATGTGGGGAACGTCCAGGGAGCCACCAGTAGTGAAAGTGCTTTGGCTAAGTGATGGAGACAACTGAGGAGGAGTGTGGTTACCACTGGGTTCCTGGACAGAGAAAGAAAAATGCAGCATAAGAAGAACAGCATATTGCTGACTTCAAATCACACATTTGTAAGTGCATTTGAATAGCTCACACTAAAAAAATTATGGAACAATTCCTGCAGTAGAGGTTACTGTGGATGAAATTTGGAGATTTCCTACCTGAAGTGCAGAGCCCATGTAGAAGGAAAAACAGTTCAGCATTTACATGAACTAGTGGCAAATTTCCTCTCCAAAACCTCCTTGTGTAATATATACCCTCTTCTAGAGATAAAACAGTGAGCTACTTCTTGCCAAGGCCCAAATAAAGCCATGATTTAGGACTAGCTATTTGTAAGATGAAATACATTCTCACCACTTCTGAGCAGCTGCTCTGAGCAGTGAAAGTGATTTGAACACTAGCAACATCTCTTGTTGGAAAAAAGAAATGCGTGTCCATTTACACAGTATAGACACTTTGTTGCAATTTTATAGGTTTTGCAGAACATCCATTTTAACTTGAAGTACCAGATATCAGACACAAGGTAAATACCAATTCCTGGAATGCATGAAAGCATCAGAGTACAAATATTTTACCTGCTTTTCTTGTTACTTGTACTGAACTGTAACCTTGTATCAGTCCGTGTGCAAATACCACACTGAATTGATACATAAACTCTACCTAATAAATAAACAGCTCCTCCTGGTACACGTTTTGCCAGGATCTGCCACCACACCGCCCACAGCCAGACATCGTGTGTATGTTTGGAAACACCTACTCTCCCGCACATCACATCACACCCCTTGTTCAAACACCAGCTACAAACATTGGTGTCCAGGTCCACTGTTCCACATTCTCTTGGGGCTCCATCAGCAGGAGCAGGGAGCTACAGTGTACTGTCCAGCCAGCCTGCATGAGTACTGCCTGGTGTGAGCAGGAAAACACTGTCACAGCAACTGCATGGGAAATATTCCTCTCTCATGATGTAGGTTACTGGGCAGAATGTACCCAGGAGCATGTTTACACAGTGCAGAGATTCTCCAAACCACCAGCTGCTGTAATGCTCTATTTCAACACCGAGCAACAAGAGGGGACCTGAAGATAGTGGAGCAAGCAAAACCTGCTCCAGTGTGGAAGGTGAAAAAATTCTGCCTTTTTCTTTAAAGAGAGAATTAAAGTGGATGATTCATGCACTACTACACTGAAGCAAGCCCAGTTCTGAAAAGCATCAAGGTACTGTACTCCATGCTGTTAAGAAACAAGATCTGTTGTAAGAAATCAGAGGGTTGCAATCTCTTCCAAATGGAAAGGAAAGTTCAAGTCATAGTAACGCCTGATGTCAATATTTGAAGTGTAGGAGTCTATGTGACATTATTCCTTGAAATCACAGTGATGGATTAGTATTTTTCATGTTGCCAACAAGAAAAATGCTAGGAAAATATAGCTCTTTAGTAATTTTTAATTAACTGGGATTTTAATTTTTTTTTTTTAAATCTCTAGCTTTCCTGTCATCTGAGACAAGCACTTGACATTTCCCAGGGCAAAGAAAAGAGTGTTTTCCTCTTAGGAATAATCTTTTCCCTCCTTCACAAAAATCCACCTACATTTGGCCCAGTTAAAAGCTTTCTTCTTGAAAAGCTGTAGTCTGCACATGCTCAGGAGGTTTGGTGAGGCATAATCTCTAAAACCCACCCTTCCTGGGCCTAACAACACGGTGCACACACCTCTGCCCTGAAAATAACCTGAGTAAAGGGGCACCAAACAAGATCTCTTGTGACTGCTACCTGCTGCTCCAGCCAGGTGTGTAACCTCTCTGCTCTGAATCAGGATTCACCCACTGTTGCAGGTTGATAGGGCCACCAGTGTATCAAAGTGACAGATGAACACAGAGACTCCAGCCCGCATCGAGCTTTTCATATTTTATCAAACTGCATATGAAGAGCAAATTCACTCTGAGAGGAAATTCACTCTGAGATCTATATTGGAACATTGCTGGCAAGGCAATACAGACAAGAAATACCAACTCAAGAAATAAAAGAATTACCATGCCTCTGCATTATGGAACAGTATGTCATTGTATGATTTTATGCTATTTTCTCATAGTTGTCCTTCACAGCACAGATGGATCCTCAACTGTGCAGTGTCTTGTCATATCCTCAGCTCCGTGTTATCATTAGTTACCATGTAGTCAGTATTTTGTTCTCGCCTCATTTCGTGGCCCCAAACCTCTCTCCTAAACTCTTTTCAAATCCTGCTCTGCAGATAGAATGATTAATATCATCATATTCATGATTCTCGCAAGTGCTTTACAAATGTCAATCAATTCATTTTCACCACACCCTGTGACTTCTGGCATTTTATAATCACTGCTTTAGTGTGTGTGACCTGAGACACACAGGCAAAGATTAGAAAGTACCAGTCACTCAATTACAACATCCATTGCTCAATTTCCCAAGTGCTTGAGTTCCAAACTCCACTTCTGTTGATCTAATTTTCAGCACTGTGTGCTCAGCACTTGTATAAATCAGACTCAAGACTCTAGTCAAATATGGAGATTGTCAGTAGCATACAATTAGTGACTGTTTAAGAGGCAATTAATTAAATAAGTTACCATGCATTATTCAAGTTTTTTGTGGCAAAACCAGGTGTAAATCTATATTTTCATAGGTACAGCTATTCCTTTAATCATGAGCCTCTCTCCCATTCTTCCTTCATTCCTCTTCCTCACTCCTACCCACCTTCTCATCTCCTTAAACAAACCTGCAGACCAGGCATGGACACCCTTGCAGGTGCTACCATGGCTGAGTACCACGCTACTGTTAGTCACCAGGAACTCATACCATGTTTCTACTCGGCTGTGAATGCAAGGACACATGACCTGCAGGGATGTCTGATCACATATTCCACTGTCAAAAACTGCCTCATCCCCTCTCAGACCTGCTGCTCATGTAAACCTGGAACGACAAAGGTCAGGGCTGGAAGGGTGCTTAAGAGGTCCTTCCCCAAGCTGCC
Source organism: Ifrita kowaldi (assembly GCA_013398055.1). Taxonomy (NCBI): domain Eukaryota; kingdom Metazoa; phylum Chordata; class Aves; order Passeriformes; family Cinclosomatidae; genus Ifrita; species Ifrita kowaldi. Next base: position 848,711 of record VZRS01010090.1, on the reverse strand, counting down.
TGGGCACACTTCATGTCCCACAGGTGTTTGTCTAACCTAAAACCAGAATTGTCTCCAGTGAACTAATTCTTGTGTTAAACTATCATCACTATGGTAACACTTCTCCTCCAAATTTTCCGCCTAAATTGTGCGTCCTTCAGTGTAAATTCCAGCCTCCAGTGCTGACTGGGTGAGGAAGGGCTCCCATAAACAACAGGGAAACTGGTCCTGTAATTAAAGATTGTCATGCACTCAAGGAAAGAAAGCAAGATTGCATAGGCAACCTGAGATCCAGAAATTTCCATACTTTCATGTATAGAAAAGTATATTTGTATATAGTGTATATATATATGTAACAGATATATAGTGTGTGTATATATATATTTGAATATAGTATATTTGAGTATAACTGAAATCGAAACAGTGTTTCCTTAGTACACAGTAACATACAACAGGGAATAACATATGTTGTGGATATTTTTAAGACTTTGAAGATTTTTTGCTTTTCCTCAATATTTAACCTTTTATTTTGAAATATTTTAAAAGCTAACACAAAAACAGGCAAATAAGACGAAGCATTAGCATTGCTTAGCTTGAGCTTGGGAACTTTAAAAAGTAGACTTTAAATAACAAACTATCTTTTCTACTGATGTAGAGCAGCCTGATCTAGTGGAAAGTGCTCCTGCCCACGGCAAAGAGGGTTGGAACTTGACGATCTTTAAAGTCTGTTCCAATCCAAACTATTCTATGACTCTATATAAATCAATCTCATAGCAGCAGCAGTTTATTTAAGCCAATTTTCAAGACACAAATTATTGCAGACTACAAACTAAATTTTCTTTGTTGTTTTTGATTCATGTGAAATGGCATAATAGCAGTTGATGGGAAAGAAAAACTTTATTCCAAATACATGTCCTCCTCTTTAGGATTCTCTGTGAAGACTCCAATTCCAAGAGGTGATAAATGACATTTAGCACTGGCCCGCATCAATAGCTCTAGCTGTGCAGCAGCAGACTACTTTTTATCATTTTGACTACAGATGGAGGACATCCAGTTTTCTCTTCCGTATTAACTGAGAATATACAGTCCTGACCAAGAATGTGGACTGTGGAAACTTTCTCACTTGCTGAAGGGCAATTAATTATGCAGTCCAGAGCAAAAAAGCGTGCCTTTTAATCTATTTCTCTTTCCTTGGAATGTTTTAACACCTGCCATGCATCAGGAATCATTCACAAAATGCATAAAAAATAAAATACAAGAAAAACATCCACACGTTTGTGCAATGTGCCTTAGAGCATATTACAGATTTGTCAGACCTTTTTAAATATGGCATTGGGAATAGATTGAATTAAGGGATGGGGTCTAAAATGTCTGTATGGGGCATCTGAGAATATGCAGGGTGAAAACAAGCTGGTAACCGAAATTTTAAGTACATTTAAAAATAAGACCTCATTCTGTCTTTCTGTATTTCTCTTTACACCAGGAAATCTAACTTGGGAGCACAGACACTCTCTGACATTTTGAAATTTATTACCAAATGAGATTCCCATCAGAAATGCAGCCCCGTGAAAACAATCAGATCCAATCAAATGCAAAAGGTGTGACCTAAAATATCAAAATAAAAATGCTGCTATGAACTCTGTTTGAGAGAACACAGTATGAATTGGTCATCAGACCACAACTCGTTAAGAGTAGCAGACAGCAAGTAAGCAAAGGCACTGGATTGGAGAAACTGAGTGAAGGTGGTGTAATGAGAGGAGATTAAATGTGGTCAAGTGCGGAAAAACCCCAGGGACATTGCAACAAGGTTTCTGAAAGAGGGAATACAAATGAAAATTAAAAACATGATGAAACTTTTGATATACAGAGACGCCTTAATGGCATTTTTATCTCAACAATTTCAAGAGGTTCTCCTTAAAGAAAGCCTAAAGCACATGTTTGAAAAGTAAGGGCAAACATTCCAAAACATGAAAGGAAAATGGTAACTCTCCTGCAATATCGATCGGCTGAGCTGGGATTCCTGTGGGCAAATGTAGATGTGCAGCTTTTACATCCCTGGTCCTGAGCGAGTTTCTTGAGCAAAGATAAGCTGGTACTCCTAAGATTCTACTTATCCTAAGGCAGACATCTGAAGCAGGTCAGATGCATCACCCTGTAAAAATGTCAATATATCTCCGCTGGCCATACGGGGAAGTGTGACAGAGCAGGTCAGCCTAAGATGTCCATATTGTACACCTCTGAAATGAGGTAAGTCGAACCTCACTCAAAGCAGCCACTGTTTTCATGTGAATGTTACGAAACCCTTGCTGACTTGTCAAGAAATGCAAACAAATTTTCATGAGGACTCACCCTGAGGGTTATTGACCGAGGTGGTTTCTGAGGAGGATCTTCGTGAAGCCTGTCTCCCAAAGATGCCAGAACACGCTTCCGGTGGCCAATCAAACTAATTTTTAAGACCTGAAATAATATCAGAACCACATTATTAAAACAGCACATGGCAATCATTAAATGAAGATCCATTCAGATTGAAGCCATTTTCTCTTTAAACCTCTTAACAAGTTAGTCCTCTTGACAGGCTGAGCAGATAGGGAGCTGTGAGAGCCAAACAATCAGCAGAGAAAATGAGAGGTGAGATCAGAGAAAAAACACTGTAAAATGGGGGAAGAAACTAGAGCATGTATAGGTATGGAAAACTGAAAAAAACAGACTCAAACATGAGTAAAGAAGAAACAAAAATGAAACGAAGAGAAGGCAGAAGAGCAGGAAGAAAAAAAGGGAAGGGGATGAGAAGACTGGAGAAGGAAATGCAGAGGTGCATGCAAACAACGAATGATGAGGATTAAAGTGATTCATGGGATGGATGAGGAAAAGAGTGAGAAACAGCCAGTGAATGCTTAGAGGGGGCAAGAACGGAAAACAGGAATTGTACGAGTAAATGTTACCACTTTTAAATCTATTCACCATGCCTTTCACAGTGTTGCTGGAAAAGGGTTAAAACTGGAAGATTTGGCAGAGGATGAGGGAATAGTTTTGCTCAAAGTGACCTTGCAGCTGGGAATGCTAAAAATGTTGGTGTGGGAAAACTCCATTTATTATGCCTAATGTTGTTCATCCTCTGCCTGTTTTGAGAAGTAGAATGCCTGTGGAGAGACAATACACTCTCACAGACATGGGGGAAGCCTTGTGTTATAGAGAGGCAGGAGCCTTCCCCTCCCCTGCTGCTGGCTAGAACAGAGCCATGTCCCGGTCCCTCTGTCACCCGGCGCGGTTAGCAAGGTAATGAAATAAACCTTCTCTTCGCATTTCGGCTGTGGTTTGGTGGTTGCCCTTGGTTACCTGTATGTGTAGATTCGCACACACAGGTAATCTCCAAATATCTCCCACAGTTTGCATTATTGTGTAGAATCATCCTTGTGTAAGAAACACAGGGTGGAAAAACCCTGCCCCGGAGTTCTGTTACTTTTATCAGACACAATGAAAAAAATCTCTGTTGAATGGAAACGTGTCCATCAGTGGATACGTTCACACACCTCATGCTTGTCCAAACTCCAAGAACGCTGCCAAAAAGTTGCCCCAAATTTACTGCAACTACTCTTCATTTGTATTTCTGTGTCCCTGCCTCATACAAAACCACCACTGCTCTCGGGAAAACAGGGAGAGCAGAAGCAGTGAGTTGGAAATTGTAAATATCAGAGGGGAAAAAAATCATGTTCCAATGCTATTCTTTAAAGGCTACAATGGCTGTAGTGTAAAGAGTGTAAAGCAGAGCTAATTGTAGCAGCAAGCCTCTGCTCCGCAAACAGCAGTGTCCTTATGTAACTCCTCCAGACTGTACATGTGGTTTCATACTCCAGAGCTGCCTCCATTCCCTCTCAGAAAACAGTACTTCCCACTATATTTAGGACCACCGTGTGTCAACACCCTTCAGTTGAGAGGAAGTTCTCGCTCAACCTAGAAAAAGTAATAGTCCCTAAAAAAACCTGGAAATGCTGCATCTTAAATGAACAACTACCTCAGCTTAAGCAGTAGCATTAAGAGTTACAATTCATGAGAACAAACAAACCCCAGTGACTCCCCTGCTGCATCTTTTAGTTCCAGTATCTCAAAATATGGTACAGCAACAAGCTGTCATTATTCTGGTCTCCATACCTATCCACCCATTATCCTGCCTATCCATATGCACATGAATTCATCCACGCTTTCTCTGTTAGATGTCTCAGTGCTGATACTGTTGAACATCAATAACCTCTTTTCTGCCCGCATCTCCAAAGTGATGGGCTATGACACAAAGCAGATGGAGGCCTTCCTCCAAGAGGCAGCTTACAGGAGTGTTGCAGACCCTGCAGATCAGCAGCAGACACAAGCTGCAGTCCCACAAACCACCCTGCAAATGTGCTATCCTTTCAGTCTAAATCTAGAGAAGCACGAGTGAAGCTGAGATAATGCAGCACACAGAGAAATGCCTGAGGCATGCAGGAGACTTAGTTATGTATTCAGTTTACACTGAGTGTTAAACAGAAGAGTGCACAGTTTATCTCTGTATTTAACTATATGAAACACGTGAACGAACTACAGCTGCTTTAAGCATTACTCAAGTAATGCACTTCAGTGAACTTGCTTCTTTCATGATGCTTCCCCATCAACAAGATCATTTATCCAGAGATTTTTTAAGCCAAGCTGAAGTTCTTTGGGTTGTTTCAAGGTCCTCAGCACTCTGACTGCCTTATTAGCTACATCAAAACACACAAAGCAATTCTCTTTGACTTCACAGAGCTGCTGAACAACAGGAGAGAAAAGGACATGAGTCTTGAGGGACTGCACACATAAGAGATCAGCAGACGGGCCTCAATGACTAAATTATTTCAAAAACAGTTCTCAACTTGAAAGTAATACAAATCTTTAAACACCATAGGCCCTGCTAAGATAACTCCACATTTTGTTTTTCTGTTATAATGGTGGTCGCCCCAAATGTGAATGGGAGGGAGTTAACGATGCAACCTACAGAAACATATGGTCCTCATGATGCCATGATGATTTTTTGCCTTTTCTTTTATACCCCTTTTATACCTTTTTACAACTTCTGTATTCTTAGTGTTTTTTTAGCCTACATTCTTAGACTTACTTGTCAAGCTAGGAGACTAAATATTTTAGAAGCTTCATAGTTAGGGATCAGAATGCCTCAGACACCAAGGTCCTCTCCAGAACACATTTTGTAAACTAAGATAGAACCATCCAGGGGAAGATTCCTTGGGGAGGGGGGCTCACTCGAGCCTCTCCTTGGGGAATCTTTGATAGATATGCTAATTAGTAAGACCTATAATGTTATACCAGATCTATTGTGGGGGTGCATTGCGGTGTGCATTGAGGTGCATTCAACCTGGATGTAGTGCACCTAAGGATCCTTAAAATGAATACTGAGGTAAAACCCCTTTTTCTCTTCTAACCAAGTTTAATTCTTGACTTTAAGACAAGGAAAAGGCATCAATCAGGCAATAGGCAGCTACATCCCAGTCTCATCTGGAGCACATACTCCGTTAACTGAAGACAGCTTTATTCTTCTGGAAATGACTCCCTAACAATTTTCTTACTTGGAAAACCTGTTTCTCAACTTAGAAACATAAAATACTGTTTTCTGAAACACTTCTATATTTGAGTTATGAAGGTTTAACAAACATCCTGAAACTCTGGAAACTCGTCCTGTGATGGATTATCTTTGACAGTATTTATCAAAAATGTCAAATATCACAAATATAGGTCAACAGTGTGGAATGATACAGTTGCCTAAAGCACTACCATAGAAATGTGTTAATGCTGTGTATCAGGTAACCATTAGAAATCTTGCACTTACACAGCCCACAAGTTAGCTTTCCTGGTATATAATCTCTATAAATCAGGTAACAATGTACTAACACTGAATAAGGACAGTCAATACAGTGCACTTCAGCGTCATGCAGTGAGGCATTTTGTCAAATGGATTGTAGCCCACTTACTATACAACAACGAAATGAGTTTTGCAGTGTGGCTGCAGGAATCAGCAACAACGTCATCAAACTGTTCAGAGTAGCTAAAGGCCCTCCACAGCCTGTTATTTCATTACTGGGACAAAAGGAAAAAAAAAAGCGCTTACATGACATGCTTCTTTCCACACTGACAGCAGGATACCCAAGTCAAAAATGATACTACTCCATTTCATGTATTTGACGTTGCAGTACAATTAAAAGAGAATGGGGCAAGTCATTTGTCCAAAGAACTGATACATGCACAAAAATTTAATCTTATTTTTACTTCTGTACTCTGCAATGATTAGCATACAAAATGAAATTCCACTAGGAAATGTAAGAAATCCACAAATATAACCAATGTAACACTTAGCATTTATATCTCTTAGTTGACAGATGTTTCAAAAAAACACATGTAGCCCAATAACTCCCTGATGACTGTGTATGTGCAGATGCTGGAATTAATAAGTTATTCCACCTAAAAATGAGCATTATTTCTGCAACATTCTTCTGCCTGATCTTTTCTTCTAATTGAATAACAATATCCAATATTGTATGATTCTATTTTTTTTTAATATTACAAAGATTACTGAAATTCAAGACATCAATTCTCTTCCTTTTGGAATAATCTGAAAAGTTGTTGTATAGGCTAAAATCAGGAACATAATAGCACAAGAAGTCTGGACTAAATGTGTAGCAGCAATTGGACACTAGGAACCAGCTACAAAATGGAAAATTAAAGAGTGATCAGAACAATGCTAGTGATTCTCTGGTGGCAGCATCAGACACCAGAATTCAAGAAAAAAATGGTAAATGCAAGCCAAAGAAGTGGGATCTTCCTATTTCTGCAAGAAAACAGCCCAAAACACTTGCTAAAATGAATATTATTAACCATTTTGCTGCTGGTCATATTGGAATAAACTCCAAACTATCTGGAATTACAGATGAAGGGATACATTTGATTATTACCCCTCAACTGCCACAATGCTGCCCTAGAAAGTGAGCCCAGATCAACCGTATAGCTCACCTGACCAACAGGACTGGTTTAATTGAAAATTTGAAAAAGGATTAAGCAAAGTTGTATAAATTGTCAGCATCAATTTTACAAATCCTACCCACAGAAATGCTCTCAGTGTTAACAGTTAAAGAAAGCATACAAACAAAACTCACCAAACAAACAAAAAATGTCAAGAAACTTCATATTCTCCATACTGACCAAGATTACTTGGTGTAATAATTGGTATATTATGAAAATTAAATAGGCCCAAGTCAGCTATGATACTTAAACTCAAAGAGGGCAGGTTTAGATTACATATTAAAAAGAAATTCTTTACAGTGAGGATAGTGAGGCACTGGAACAGGTTGCCCAGAGAAGTCGTGGATGTCCCATTCCTAGAAGCGTTCAAGGCCAGGTTGGATGGGGCTCTGAGCAATCTGGTTTAGTGGCAGGGGGCCCCCATGGCAGGGGCTTTGGAACTAAGTTGTCTTCAAGGTCCCTTCCAACCCAAACCACTCTGTGATTCTGTGAATGCCCAGTGGCTTTACCAATACCAGACAAAGCCAAATCCAGTCAAACCATATTAGACTTCTATTGCATTTTTCACACGGGGATACTTTATGCTCTTTCTCAGCACATGGGAACAGAGAAGCACCACAGCACCCTGCTGGTCAGAGGCTTGCTGCATCTTCTCTGGGACCCACAACTGCAGGGGAAGCAAGTGTTTGTTATGCCTACGAAGACACTTGTAAGAGACTTATTATTTCATACCATAATGATTTCATATCATAAGGATATGAAATACGTCACAATCCTCTGGAATTTTTCACCCAACTGGAAACATTTGTCACCAAGACGGTGACAGCATTTCACAAAGGCCGGCAGCTGTCTCATAAGCCCCATTTCTATACGTTACCATGAGGAACTGATGTTTGTTTGGTCCCGGATCACCTACATAAATAACTGAGATGCAGATTTACATTTAAGGACATTGAGAAAACAAAGGACAAGAGTCTTCTCCAAGTAAAGTTGCCATTGCCACCCCAGGTCAGATTGAGGCAGGTGAGAATTCATCACTTTTTGTGTGGGTTCTCAGGACAAACTTTGGTGCTACCAAGGCTGCTGGAATGTTTGTCCTGACTTGGTCAGACAAGCCATTTTTGTCATTAAAGTGCCTTCTAAATTCTTATTAGTTTAAGAAATGGCTGACTGAAAATATCAGGTGCTAGTATTTTGGCTCCACTAAAGATAAAAATAGTAACTGTAATTTTGTGCTTGTAATCAATAACCATTAATATTTCAGTGAAAAAAATATCAATTTAATATTTCCTTAAAAAATACCAGGAAAACGCAGTGAAATAAGAGCTGGCCAAAACTGATACCTGGCCATTTTGCCTCCTGAGTATATGTCTCAGGCTACATGCTGCACTGTTTATTAAAAACAATTTTTTAATGAAAAAGTTAAATACATGGCCTCTTAAGAAATAAGTCACAGTTAATCATTTTACAAGCCTCAGCTGTAATGACAAATATTACATATATGATTTTTATCACGTTAGACACAAACCCCCATGAATCAGAAATCCTAAAGATCTATTATACATGCAAACACCAATATTGTTACAATAATGATTACCTATTCTAAGAGACAAGGCTGAAAATATTATTTATGTGAAAAATGGGAAGCACTAAGCAGGTCTGTACACACAGGAACACATTCCATTTTCAGAGAAAGTAAGTAGAAAAAATATTAAACAGTTTGAAATGTGGACCACATTCCCAAATTGTGTCCTAGAAGATAGACTGTTCCCTCCACTGAGGACTTGCATTTCCACCTGTGTGTTGAGCTAATGATAGGCCCAGTTTCTGGTTCAGAGCAGACCTGAAGAATGTACGCTCACAGAGACCAGGAGTACCTACTCCTTGAGGTCTTCAGTGTTAATCATTTAGCACTACAAGAGAGCAGTTGCAATACTGATATGTTATCCCATAATATTTTTCAGGATTACTTACACAGCAGATAAATTATAAGTTACTGGTACTACATCATATTTCATAATGAGCTAATAATTTATTTATCTATTTTTAATAGGCAATTACCAGCAAAGCACATTAATCTGTACACAAGCATGAAATACAGCTCATGTAATGAGAAATAAGAGATAAAATAAAAATCTCTATAGAAAACTTTGATAGCTCTAAAATTGATCCTTTTTTCTTGATTTTGATTCAAATTCATTGCAGAATTAATTCCAAGCAAAAAAAAAAACCTGAAACATTCAATCCCATTTCAAGAATGGGACATTTGTCTACTAAATAAATAGCTTTTTTTAAAAAAGCCTTCTAATAACATAGAGTAATGAGAGTTTTTACAATATCAGAAGAAGAAAACAGCCATTCACTGCTTGGAGTAAAAATGCAGATTACTCTAGCTCACTACTCTAGTCATAACCAAGGCTGTCATGAAAAGGTAAGCTCTGTAATATGGGAATAGTATCAGTTAATCATAAAGATAAAATTAGGATTGGAAATAAATTGTTTACTTTTATATCATGCAATTATATAATCTCATAAAAATTGCAGCAAAAATAGCGAAAAACCTAAGACGGTGTTAGATATCTTCTAATACTAGAGTTTAATGAAAGCTCCTCTATGTTTTTTTTGGTATTTCTTTTAAATCATCAACATTCTTTAGATATACAATGACTGCAGAAAGACTGTTGCCAACATGCAGAAAGAAAACCCAAACACTGGCGAGAAGAACCTTGACCAAGGATCAGAACTAATGTTGTTAAGAAATGCTATTCAGAACACATTTAGCTTCTTGGTATATTTGCCAGTTACCAGATGTATGCATGAAGACATAATTACTTCTGCATCACAATTATTTCAGTTTAGTAAAACTATTTTTCTGTATTGTAAAACATTCACATTAAAAGCATCGATTCCACTCTTGAATATCTAGTTCAAGCCAGATCTATGCACAGAGGCTATGGCTTCGTTCAGGCTGTGCTATCATAGAACGACAGAATCATGGAAATCATCTAAGTTGGAAAAGGCCCTTAAGGTCATTGAGTCCAACCACAGAACTAAAACTGCCAGGTCCAACACTAGCCTATGTCCCTAAGTGCCACATCTACACGTCTTTTAAATATCTCCAGGAATGGTGACTCCATCACTTCCCTGGGCAGTCTGTGCCAGTGCTTGACAACCCTTTAGAAGAAATTTTTTCCTAATAACCAAATCTCCCCTGGTTGCAGCTTGAGGTGATTTCCTTTTGTGCTGTCACTTGTAACTTGGGAGAAGAGGCTGACCCCCACCTGGCTACAGCCTCCTTTCAGGCAGTTGTAGAGAGTGATAAGATCCCCCTGAGGCTCCTTTTCTCCAGGCTGAACACCCCCAGCTCCCTCAGCCACTCCTTATCAGACTTGTGCTCCAGGTCGTTCCCCAGATCCATTGCCCTTCTCTGGACACGCTCCAGCATTCTATGGAGCGGTTCACACAGGACATACAGCAACCCAAAATACAGTTATCGCCTACAGCAGTACATATCCCAGAGTTACAAACATGACAATGCACTCTTGTTCTACTGCTAACATTAATATTCACCCACTTTTTAAGAGGAAGAGTTGTAGAAGTACCACAATGATGAAAATCTGAAAAGTGTTTGTAGGCTTTCATACAAGAGCCATCACTGGTAATGTCAGTAATCTACCACTATGAAGTGACAGCGTGATGCTAAGGCCACAACCCATCCCAATTCACTGCCAAAACACAGCCACATTGCCCTATAAATCTTAAGAAAACTGTGTGGAACTGTTTCCTTAGAAGAAAGATCTGCAGAAAGAAATACCAAGGTTTGGTCCAACAGGAAGAGTTCTGGGCTGCAGAGTGGGAGCAGCTGCAGGAGAGCAACCTCCCAGGGATCTCACTCCTGGGATCCCATCCACTCCAAAAATGGACCTGGGAGGTGGGCAAGGTACAGCTCTCTGTATGGCCAGCTCCTTATCTCCTTCGTTCTTTGATAACAGAAATGCTAACATTGGCACAAGTAAATAGGCTGGAAAGTACAGCCAGATATGGAGGAAAGAAGAAGGGGTGGAAATCTCATTTTCAGCAGCTGCTTGTGCTTACAGCAGCACAAACCAAACATGAGATGAACCCACTAAAGTGAAACTGCAGCTTCTCTCACAATGGACCACCCAAAAGAAGACGGCAGCTAGGATAAAAAAAATCTGTAAAGAGCCATAAAGCAAATGCTTTAACAGAAACCATGGTCTGTGAGCCCATTCATTCCAGTACTCAGCAGCTCCTCTCTAAACAGTAATGAGTAGGGACTCACCCTACTTCAGAGTGGCTGCTTAGCCTCAGCCATACCACTGTCATTGACAGCATTTCGCCCACTGGAGGAAGCAAACCACATTTTGTCACATGTTGGTAATAGGCAGGATTAACTTTATTTTTGGGTACCATGTGTTATGCCATCCAGGAATGCCACCACTATCAAGATCCTAATTTCATTAGTTTACAGGAAATATGCACCAACATCTATGATGTGATGTAAAGGTCCTCGATTATCGCTCTACCTGCACTGCAGCAACAGCCAGCTGACTGATTTCATCACTTTTCTTTCAGCAAGGACACTCCCTAGAAGAATAAACTTTGAATAACTGATAAACTCAGTATAGGTTATGTTGTCGCATACAACCTTGGCATAAAAATAATTAATAAAAAAATTCTCCACCTAATTATTTTTCCAGACATCTTTTACTATCTTAGTTTGTGATCTTTGCTCATTAAACAATTATTGAATTAAATGCCAGCCCCTCTCCTCAAGTTTCACACTCCCATCCACCTTCACCAACCTCATCTTTTAACACCAAACAGAAGAAGCTACTGCATACGTAAAAGCTACAAGTTCATCTCAACTCCAGCTATAGTAATCTACTGTTTTCTTTCAGGTAGTCTGATTGATCAGCCTACTTTAAATAAATTGAGAGAAATTTTGACTAACCTATACTCAGTTTGGATTGTGATGTCGCTTGCCAGATTTGTAACCCCAAATCGTGCACATTTCCCAAATACATGATATGGCTTTAAAAAAGCTATTCGTTCTCCCTTATATCCTGGCTTTGTTCATATCCTTAATGCTGTCACAACGGTATCAATGATAGTACTTATCTTAAAAAAAAGGCAGTGGCCACCATGGCAGAGCAGAATCATACATCACAGGCAGAGCCAGCATCATCCTGTACTTTGACTCTTAATCTGTGAGGAGGAAGCACCGTGGGTGGGAAAGAACAGGCTCTATAAGCCCAGCAGGGTAGCTGGATTAACTCTGCCAGGGGCAGCAAGGGGACAGCAAAAGCATTTCTCAAAATATCTCTTTCTTTCATGCTTTGAGGTAAGAGCAGGAAGGAATACCATCAAAAAGTGGGGTTACAAAAGGATACAAATGAAGTGGCAAAAATATTCATCCGTCAATAGCTCAAGTAAGTTCTTCCCATGTGGCTCTGAGCAACACAACGAATTCCAACAGAAAAGATTATTGTCTGCGTGATTTGAGAGAAATTGAAACCACAAGGCAGCTCAGATCATACACATCTTCTTATGCAGATTCCTTCATTAAAAATTCAACATTAGTCTGGCTTAAGGAAGAAACATTTTTGTACATAACCAAATCAGAACAAAGCAAGCTGTATTGAACAGCTCTCCAAACATGAGGCTGATTTAGTACTATGGTTAAAAAAAAAAAAGATAAACCGAACTTCATATTAACAGTGAAAACTGGCAAAGTTTTGCTCATCTCAAACTCCTTTCCTTACAGTTATTTTATAAATTAAAAAGAATACAGATGTATGTTTTTGAATCTGCGGTTTGGGCAGATCCATTATTAATGAAGCATTCTGGCAAAAACCACCAATGAATGGGTTGTCATGGGAAAGGTTTTCTTGCTACAAATTCTATTTGAATTTTCTCAGTGAGAAGGGCTGTACAGGACTGACTCCTTGTACAGGGTAGTGTAGCATGTGTTCTACCTCCACTCTTTCTCCTTTTTCTCTTCAGCCTTATCAAAAGTTCCTGAAAAAGGAAGGTTCTCTTCAAAGGGAGGATAAACCTCATCTCCATGGCCCAGGCTTTGATTTTCTTGTTCTTTATCTTAAGCCCACCCAACCCATAAAGTCAAAAGAAGGAAAGACATTTCCAAGGATTCCATTTCTCACTTTTCCCATCAGTAGCAGTAACACCTACAGGTCCTTATTTTGCAGTGCTACATGAGGGGATATTTGGACCCCCATGAAACCAAAATGACTTATCAAACCTCTGGGTTCAGCTAACTGCAGGATAGTTGTCCCATGTTGCAAGAAGTCAGAGGCCCTGAATCACACCTATAATGCTTTCCAAACCACACTGACTGTTGTCAAGAATCTCCCCAATCTTTAGTCATGTCTTTTTATAATTCTAAATATTGTAATTCAGCAAATATCTTGGCAGTGCTAGCTTAAACTTAGCAGTGTTAGCTTAACAGTTGGACTTGATCATCTTAGAGGTCTTTTCCTACCTAAATGATCCCATGATTATAAATATCCTTAACCCAACAACTAACACCTCTGATTCTTGAATTATGGTTTTTGTTAATATTTAACCTAAAGGGTCACTTCTATATCTCTTGTTCTGTCCTCACTGATTTATGAAAATAATTCATCAATATGAAGAGGTTTACTTTCTTCTGCAAGTCATTTATTGTAACACACATACCATTTTGCAAAACTCTCCTACCGAGAATAGAAATCTGTTTTCTTTTCCTGGTTTGTTTTAAGTGGACATAAAGAATACAATGTATAAACACATTATCCCAGGTGAAATATGAAGGGAAACATGCTTGAGGACAGACATCTACAAGTTTTTATACACACTCCTCTTGCTACTATGCACAACATTCATGTATCACTGTCCTTTTTTTGTGTTCTGTTGTTGACTGATATTCAGTCAAATACCCAGAAGCTCTAGTCCTCCTGCCCAAATTATTCCCCCGTAGTGCTGTTCAGTGATATACTCAGAGCTCATTATATTCTCTCATGTGATCTGTACTTTCAAAATAAATCACTTTCACATTTCTTCAATTAAATCTTATATAACTGTTCAGCCCATTTATGCATTATGAAGATCATACTCTATTTTAATCCTATTTTACAAATGTTACTACAATGTTAAATAATCACCGTTCAGATCCAAAATAATGCCATGAAAATCCACATTTGTTTGGGATGACAAGTTTTTCTACAGCAAAAAAGAGATTAGTTTACATGTACATTCATATCTCTTAATATATAGTATTAGGTATAGCAGCCAGAGGCATTATCATGAAGCCAATTAAGTTTCTATATCATCTTGTCACAAACGTGCACTAAAGTACAGACCACATTAGCTCACTATAACATAAGAAATCCTGTCATGAACATTTTATACCAAATCACCACATGAACTGTGATTAATAATGAATCAGAAGAGTAGATTTATATGAATAACAAGCAAAGAGAAAAAAACTTCTTATTATGGACAATTAGATGATAATGTAACCTACATATTTGCTATGCTCTAATGTGTAGCCACATGGGGTATCTTCACATGACTTACTTAAAGTGTATTTCTGAGTTGTACTAGAGAATTAAAAAACATTTTGGCTTTTCAAATTAGTCAGTAAGCCTAAATTTAGTCATTGTTAAGTATAGTTTTAGAAAGTCTACTATTCAAGCATGCATCTCATTTATGTGGGTTTTTTAATTCTTCCTGTATTTGTGATCCAGATCTGGATCCACAAAAGTGTAAGCCTTTTCTCATTTTAAGAATCCTGACATTTAAACTTACTTGTTTCTGCTGTAATAAGAACCTTTGAATCATAAAGTATTTTCCATTCATATTTTGTGTCCACATTTTCTTCTCAAACAGATTCTTCACAGACACTCAACTGCATAAGTAAACCAATTTCTAAACAGAATTGTAAGGAAATGACTGTGTTGAATTTAAAATATGCTTTTGAAATGTTACATTATATTTCTGCCTTAAAAACCACAGGCTTACTTAGCACTGGGCAACTTCTTAATTTTCGGGAACTTTTGCTGTGTTTCGCCCTAAACTTGGTCCAGTGATCTTTCAGGAATGAACACCGATCGTAAGGAATTTACCAAGCGCTGATGTTCCCACTGAGCCCTGGGAGCCAGGTGCCCTCCCTGGCTATGGGCCCAAAGGACAGAACCAGCACAAGAGTGGTACAGGCAGGTTTTTCCCATCAAAACGTGTCATGGATGGACTGGGAAAAATTATCCAGATTCTTCACACTTGAAGATTTAGAATTATATATAAAATCAGCAAAACATTTTAAAATCATAGAACCATAGAATAAGCTGAGTTGGAAGGGACCCATCAGGATCATGGAGTCCAACTCCCAGCCCTGCACAACACCATCCCCAAGAGTCACACCATGTGCCTGAGAGTACTGTGCAAATGCTTCTTGAGCTCTGTCAGGCTGGTGCTGTGACCACTTCCATGGGGGTCTTTTTCCAGTGCCCAACCACCTTCTGGGTGAAAAGAAAGCGCTGAATGTACTGGCTCTTCAGAATTGTTCAGGATATGAAAACGTGTATTTCGGTTTGGAAAACAGAGGGAGCAGAGCCCAGTGCTCTGACTAGCTCCCTGAAATTTCAAGATTGTTCCTAGACAGCAGCTCTCTGCTGGCAGAGCCTTCTGGGGACTGACACAGAAGCTCCAGTTCAAAACCAGGATGCTGGTAGGCTTAGGGATGGAGGAGTCTAAAGCACAGTGGAATGCTACAGTGCACAAATTTTCCCACCACCACCCCAGAGTGCCCTTTCTGCTTGCAGCTGCTTTGCTGCCATCCCGCACCTCCACTGCTGCCAACAGGGTCATGCTGAATGCATTGCTGCATGCTTCATCTCTGGCTTCACCTCAGGCATCAACAAATGCTCTCATCTCCAGAGAGAGCTAGGACTGTAGTGGTCAGTAAGACATCAGTAGAACATTACAATCTACATCTGTCTTACAGACCAATGGGAAATAAGACCTTGTATAGGCCAGGGATGCCGCCGCATCCATGCTCAGAGCAAGCAAACAAATGACAAAACACCACGTGCAAATCATAAATGAAAAGATGGTGAGACACACCATGAGTTACAACTAAGTGCTAACTGTACAAGGAATTATATCTGTTGAGAACTTGAAATGCAAATGCTAGGTTTTGTTAATCTGCATCTTAACTGCAGATACAACCAACGCAAGCTCCTGAAATAATAAGGCAAAACGAGAATTTGGAACCTACGAGAGATAAAATGAGTGCCAGAATTTTAAGAGAATGAATAACATGGGAGAAGAATAGGAAGACCAGAAAATGGGTCATTATAGTAATCAGATAAGAAGTAGCTAATGGAAGGATTAACATTTTACAATAAAATTAAAAAGCAACTATTTAAAGGATATCAGTAGGTGACATCAGAAGGCATTTGTGATAACCAGAGTAGATTATTTTATCTGTCTCTTCTGGCTGTTCAGGTAACTTTCCTATTTTCTTCTTCGCAAATTTAACTTCCTTCCCTCTCTGTCAGTCTCTCTGTCAGTCCCTCTCTCTCTTTACATCTTATTTTCAGCTCAACAGACCCCAAATTCCTTTTCCCTTGCAGCTTTCCTCCTTATTAAGGAGGAAAAATGTACGTAAAAATGCGTGATGTGTGTTACCATCTTTGTACACACACAATGGCTAGAAAGGTCTCCTTTATTTATTTACCACCCATCACCCACCACCCAGCTCAGCAATTTATCTGCACTTACAACCATATTTCCACCTCATCCAGCCAACCACTGCAGAGGTAACAGGGAGAAATGACAGCAAAAGGATAAGCAAAAACTGCTGACCAATGAATAAGGCAAGAAGTCCACAGAAACAAGGGAAGGAAGCAGTCGGATAATAATAAAATCAGATTTGACTTAATGGCATCTGCTCTCCTCCATAAGCAGTGAAACAGCCATGTAATGAACACTTTAAATGTATGTTTAATGTCTATTATATATGTTATTTACAGGATAACCACTCAGGGTTGCAGAAAAAGACCGCCTCATTCTTCAGCAATCTCTGTCCTTATTTTGCAACTCTAGGATACCGTGCAAATGAAGAGAACAAACACCCACATACGTTTCTATTCTTTCATGGTCTGTGCAGTCTTGTGTACAAGTGGTGCTGCAAGGAGAACTGCAACCACCTCCCCTCATCAGCTGTGACTTGGGACAACTGAGTTTACTACCACACATAGTATGATTGCTTAATTCTTTTTTGAGATAAAACGTATAGAGAACACACTGTTTTACCAATAGGAAGCATTTTTCAGAATGGCTGGCTATTCAACAACATTTGGAAGAAAGAACTGATCTTTGAGAACATGAACTCCCGCTATGAATTCTATTTGTACAAAATTGTGCATCTAATTTTTAGCTATTTAAAATCCCACAAAATCTCCTCACCAGGATACATTTTCTTACTGTCTAACCCAAAAATTATTATGTTGTCATGATGCAAGAAATACTTAGGAAACATAAAAATTTAGTCCTGTATGTATTACCATTGTATCATTTTGATAAAAAATTTCATAAGCCCCCAGGAACAGGCATGTATGTTAAAATCATTTTGGGTCATCTTTAGTAATTTACAAGCTTCAGCGGTTCAGAATTTCATATTTTTAAGAAAATGTGACATGTGTTTGTATAAGCAAGTTTCATCCCTCATTATCCATCTCCCTCCTACACCTTTCTAGTATAAAAACCCCTTCTGCTTGCTGACAGAATACTAATTTGGCTTCATTTAAATGCTAAAGCAATGTAGTCCAGCTATCTCATTTAAAACATGTGTAAAGCTGTGAAACAATTGACAAGCACAACGAAGAGTGTCTACCATAAGATTTGCAGGGATTTATTTTTCAATAGTCACTCAAAAGCCAAAAGCTTATACTTGCCATCTTTTTCTTATTCCACATACGTCTCTTAAAATCAGGGACAGGAAAAGGGTAGTATTTACCTCACAGCTCACCATTTCATATGACCTGTTAAGATTAAAGGCCAGGTGATGTATATCCAGAATACATACATACATACATACATACATATATATATATAGGTTTCTCTTTGTGCAAGGGCAGTCACTTATTCTTTTAACTTCAACCACATTTTTATTCTGCATGTGTGATAAGAAAATGTGCATTAACAAAGCCTGCATCAAAAATAAATTGAGGGCAGGAAGAATTTCCATATAAGAAGAGTACAAAAACTCTAAATACAGAGCACTCTACGGGCAAAACCTGGGCTGGTATCCCTCAGAGATACCTTCCAGTGACCTGTATTGACAAATCTCTCAGACAACCCTCCTCCCAAAAACATAGTTTTAAGGCATAAAATGGAAAGTATAATGAATCTTGCATTGGCATGATTCATTGAGTTGATTCCAAACACTTGGTGTGCAAGTATGTGGGGCTTAAATAAATACACCCACTCTTAAGTAAAAATGCGTGATGCGTGTTACCGTCTTTGTACACACACAATGGCTGGAAAGCAGGAAAGAAAAATGCTCAAGAGACCCCTCATACTACTGCAGCAGAGCCAGCCACAACACGCCTGAGAAACAGAGACCACCAAAGTCTGGATTTGAGTAGCATCAATCTGCTTCAGGTCAGAGCAAACTGGGAGCTAAGCCTCATATTTCTGGGGTACACAACTGAGGAATTACTCACTCAGATGTTCTCACAGAGGCTCACACAACCTATTTTCAGTTCAAAATCAAGGCAGCTTCCCCCACCCCAAACAAAAATGCAGACACAAGCTGCTGTGCTAAAATGTTCCTCACACAGCAGAGAAGGTACATGGACAAGTGAGATAGCAAAATCTGATAAAATTTACAACTGAGATTAAGATGAGATGAAAAAACATTTTCTCTCTAAACTCTCTAATTCCTGAAAGGTTAAAAAAACCCCAGAGATTTATCAGCAGAAGAGTCACTAGCAAAAATAATTTCTTTCAGAGGGTAAATATAACTTTTGTTGTGCAGATTGCAAGAAGACAAGAACTGTTGGACACATCTGTATTTCTAAATATAATAATCTCACAGTTCAGTATTTTAAAGAAACGAAAATGTGGAAGACCCGATTGCAGTTCTAAACCTGCTTTGTGCAACAACACTAATGCAAGACTGACTTAAGAAGCTGACCCATATACTGAAAAATAGGATCTAAAATTAAATGGGAGAATGTACATCATTATTTTAACTTAGCTCAAAGTTGCAGAGCTAAATCTCTGTGCAGCAAACTGAAAAGTTATCTATACACTGCAGATTATTATGCACTCAGTGAACACACATTTAAATCATTTTTGCTGTGTTAGTGGCATTGAATTTTTCATGCTTTTTAAAGTTGGATAAATGGTTAAAAAAATTCAATAGGTCAGGCATTTAATTAACTTAAATATTAACAACAAAATCCTGCAAGCAGAATCAAAATAATCAAAATGCATTTTTTTTTTTTTTCGCCCTTGCCTGCAGACCCATGTACTTTTTCCAGGGCAAGAGAACCCTGTGAGAAGCCTTCTCAGCTTGCTGGAAGCCCCAGTACCATCTGGGGCTGCACAACCTATATTCCCTGTAGAAACTGCTCCTGTTTAGATCCGAGCTAACACTTTATCTTTTGTCTAGATTAACACTTATGTTCTTGGTCCGAGGCGCCCTGTTCCCAAAGGAATCTTTGCTTCGTAAGAATTTCTGAATGTACACTGAATATCAGCTTGACACTGTTTAATAACAAAGCATACATGCACTACAACTTTGAAAGTACCTAAAATACTTTCCACAAGTTTATAAATTAACTGCCTGCAATGATCTAATGCCAGCGAAAGATTCTCTTTCAAACACCACATATTGGTAACAAGGATGAGAACCCGGTTTTCTTGATGTCAATGTCAAAATACCATTGACTGGAATGAAGCCAGTGTCTCGCTTGGACATGCTGTACTCCAATAAAATAGGGATTACACTGCATTGCAGAACTGAAAAGGATAGGTACTGTTAAAATGAAATGGTAGAATGAAAGCTGACTGTGTAAAAATAGTATTTTCTTATTCAGCAGACCTACCCTACAAATATATTCAGTCTCATAGCTGCTCACACTCAGAGCTAGAAAAACACCCTAGGATTACTTTTAATTTCAATTTCAGAGATGGCACAGTTATGGTGAGAGTAAGCAGATCCTGTATATTGTCTTTCACTCTTGTGATTTCATCACGAGCCTCAACAAAGTCTACCTTCTTCCCAAAATCACAAACTTTAGAATCGCAGCTTTTGTTAGGAAGACAAATGCACAAGTCCCATAACTGCATAGACAGTTTTGAATTATGACTTTTGTTTTCCTATGATATTTCCAGCCCTGAGGTTGACTAGTTTTTCATCATGTAGATCATCGATTAAAGGAGAACTGAACTGCCAAACTCTACACACAGGAACAGTCTGCCCAATCAGGAGCAGCCCTACTGTAAATTGCCACCTTATTACTGTATAAGGGCAAGAAAGAAGCCTTACAGACACCAAATCAGGCTTTCAGGGAACATGCATATTCTAGTTAAGAGAAACCTCTTATTTCCAAACTTGACAACTTTTTCCTTGTGGTTCAAAAGATAAAATGAACAGGGCACTTTGTTACCCTTCCCTAAAGCTTCAGTTTTTCACAACACTGGGTTGTCAATGATTCTAACTTTCACTGAAGTAAAAGGAATTTACAATCTCTGAGGGATGCAAAGAAAAGCTTGGACACAAGTGTAATCAAACTACAAAAACCCAAAGCCATATACAAAGATGAGAGAAGTTATATGATGGTATCTCTCCCTGACTGTGTTTTATAAAGACCTCTGTTGAGACTCAGGTGCAAAGGACACTGCTGTTAGTGCTACTCCCCTCCTGCCAACCCACTGATTCAGTGTGTAAAACTGAGGCAGATCTGAGACAAGCTGGGGACAACCTGCAGTTTTGACGTGTTTCTCCTTCCTCTACAGGAACTTCACCCAGGAGGTCGGTGCTAAGAGCCACAGATCAGCTCATCCCAGTCACAACATTAGCGATATGCTAGGATAAGATGCAGATGTTAGCAACTTTTACTAATAGCTGCTCTTGATCCTATATTGTCAACTCTCAGCTTTTCCAGACTGCTTTGTTAACACCCATGTTTCACTACAGCAGAAGCTTATAAGGATCCTGGGTCTCAAGAAGAATGATATCCTTGGTGAAATGAAGACAGCTGGATGCGTCCTATTTGGTAAGATTTGTCCTTGCATCTCAGGCATCCAGGACTTCTATCACTCCATGGTAAAGTATAAGAGAAGACATGGGCCATCAAGATGAAATGAAAAAGGGCAGTAAACTGAACATCAAATGAGTTTGGAACTGGAGAGCAGGGAGCGAAGTACAAGTGCTCAGACACGGCCTCCTGCTTCACTAGATAAATAAGAATAGGGTTGAGCAAGGTGATTTAAGAAGAAAAATATATGACACAGTATGTTTTATTTCACAGCATGCTAAAAAATGATTAAAGAAATGTGAAGAAGAATAAAAGACTTGCTCTTTGAGCTTTACTTTCAAATACAGCAATATAACACAGAACCATTCTGATATGTGGCTGTATGCACCACTTCTGTGTCTATTATCCAGCCTCCTAGAAAAATGAAATCCAAACCTACACATTTTATCTTATAACAGCAGCACAGGTTTTGCAGAGAGAGAGCTTATGAATGGTAAAACACGAATTTAGCACAGTGAAAAACACAGTCCAAGCTCGGGGTCTATTCTCTTCTCATCGCTTTTATACACTTCTAGTTCTGGAAAGTTACGTAGAAGCATTAGGAGTAGAATAGACTACTGTGAAATGAGCTCACAAATTAAATTAAGAGAGGGAGAGAGCAATGAATAACTGAATCCCCTGAGCCAGAAGAATGCCATGCTGGAGTGTCACAGAAGGATATACAATATGTGCTTCTATGCACCCACTTTGCAGCGGACCCATGTAATTTATTAACCTGACAGCAATGCCATACATACCCACAGGCTCTTCCCAACCTCCCTCCCGCCCATCAGCATGCTTCCACAGAGAACTGCCAAGGAGACTGACGCAATGAAAATGCAGTGGTTTGGCTGCTTTTCAACCTTCTATATACCCTGGAGACATAAGGATTACTTACTATTAGCAATTAAGAAATTTAATCCACTATCCTACATTGCATATGATCAAGCTTTATTGTACTCTAGTGAGTCTTATCATAGTACAAACATCAGGTTATAAGCCTATTTTTTAAATGCACTGACTCTAATTTTACATAGAGTCAACCTTCCCTGTTGCAATGTCATCACTTGATTCTGTATTGTTGATGAGAATGTGGCTCTTGAGTCTCTGAATAACACAAGTGTATGTTTCTATCAGTGCAGAGGGGAAAAAATACTAACTTGATTTCTCTTTCTTATTTTCTTTTGAACAAATGTGAACCTGAAGCACATGTGGATTAACTGAAAAATTTGAGGCTGCAGGTGAAACTTGGCATACTAATAGGAATGAAAACCACATCTTCTAAATCCTAACACGATACTTTATTCATAAAATCATCCTGGCTTTACTTGCTGTAGCCACACAATCAGAATGGGTGAAATAAGACCATTAAAAAACATCTACCACGTATGCAGTCTGGCCAGGCACTGTAAGAAGTGATTCACAGTCTTCACTCTCTGCAAGCCTAAAATCAGATTTACCATGCTATTTTCTTATAGTGGTCTTTGTTCTCCTTAACTAAGGACAATATTTGTGACGACAACAACACTCTTTCTTTACGGACTGCTAGTACAAGTGAAAAATGATTATGGTTACATAATAGACATTGAATTTACTGATCAAACACATAAAGAAAATCCCAATCAAGGATTGCCAAATATTAATCCTTGTAAAAAAGTAAAAATATCTGATTAAAAATATGTGGGAAAGCAAAAGTGAATTTCTAATGTCACCATCTATCACACCACTCCACTGCCTTCCATCCCAGACAGAAGGCATATTTATCTGCCTCTGTCTTCCCAGCACAAACACCGAGGAACTTTCCCACAAACTGTGGCATTCTGCTCATCCCAGCTCCCATGTGGCACTGGCTTTTTTCCTGGGCAGAAAACGAGAGCACCAGGTGCTGGTGGTTCTCATCAGCCAGGGTGCACTATCACAGTGAGAAGAGCAGAATGAGAAGTCACCTGTAACTGAATGCTGTTACTTAAGCCAATATGCCATTCATCACACAGCGACTTGTTTTAAAGAGGCAGCTGGTGATTGACCAGTACCACCAGGAGCATAAATAACAGCACATTTTCCTATGGATTTTCATGTATGTCTCCACAATCCTTCCCTTGGCTCATAGCAGAACTCTTCCTTTCTTTGTATTATTTTCAGCTTCCCCCATCCTCACTGTAATTTCAGCTTCCCACCATGGCTCTACTACTTAACTACACTTTTTCCTACCCTCCGCAGTGCAAGCCACAATATCCCTGCCACAACAAGAATAGTAAAAGGGTTCCATCTACTCACTTCCATGAAAATTGTGGGAACTTAATACCTCTGAAAGAAACCATTCTTCCAGCTCAAATGCCCAATCAGTTTGAAAGACCAACAGAACCACTGCAAGACCATACTTCTTTAGGTTAAAAAGTATTCTCCAAAAGGAAACTTTAATGAAGCAAATCAGTGACCAAAAATGCTAACACACATGTCTTTAATCATACAGTTCAGAGCAAGAACACCAAACCTTGTTTCTTATGTAACTTCGGGTAACAGCAGTTATTTAATTACTGCTCACCTCATTAAATAAAAGGATTGTGCTACTCTTAATATTCTTTTGCTTATAACAGAATACTTAAAGCACTCCAATTTTAGATTCAATTCTGTCCTTCTGCAATGATAAACACGAGTCAGCAAAACAAACATAGGCTGTGCACTCATGTTTACTTAAATGACACGATGTTCATGTAGAGTGAATGTCAATCTGTGCTCCTGTCAGAACAGTGATTAATTAAGCAACTGTCTTCAGTGATTCCTCTCACCTGAGCATGCACGTCCAAAATTGATACACAGCATTCTTTTGATGCAGATTGGAAAGAGAGATCTGATCCTTAGGAAGAGCAAGGATCAGATTGATTTCTGAGCTTATAGTACATCTACACTAACATATTAAAGTATTTCGAAATTAGAAAAATTCCAGTTCTTTGATGATTTCTCCACAAAGGAAAGCATTTTTACCAAAATAGCCACACAGGTGATCTTCTGTTCAGTGAGGAACCAAGTCATCAACCTGGCTGTTCAAATAACGAAAACATCAAGCAGGCAAATGTTGTCCTCTGTCAGTCTCATTATTACTACTGGGGAATTTTAAACAGCAGTGAAATGAAATATAAAGCTCACTGAATCTAGGGAGTTAAGGAAGTCCTACAGTCCATGTTAGCATGCCGCTGATGACGATGATCCAAGGGTTCTCTAGGCGCTCCCAGTGCCAAGACAAATCAACACCTAACCCCTAACACCCAAGCCCTAACAGACTGCACCTAGGTGCTGTCAGAAGAGGTGAAAGTGAGGTGAGGATGGTCGAACAGGCAGTGACCAACCCTGGATGCGTAAGTTTCCTTAATGCACAACTTTCACTTGATAGGACATGAAAATGTGAAAAAAAAAAGTATTTCCTCTAACTTTAAGAAAACAAGATCGTATATACTCAAGGCCTTATCCAGCAATGGCTCCAAATACCTTCTCCTTTTGATGATCTACAGAAGAGAACCATCCTTATTCGTCCTTTTGACTCATACTGAAGCATAATGGCTGCTCTTTTTTTATTGCAGCACCCATTTTCTCTCATTTACCCTTTCTGTTTTCCTTTTATTTCTTTTGATCTTCTACATTTATAGATATAGAAACAGCTTTCTAAATGTTATTCTTTTAAATTCTATTGTGTTTTGGCTTTTTTTTCTTTTCTGCAGCTTTTCAGGAAAGCCAGATACCGAGAGAGTGCCATTTTGCCTCATTTTATTTACACATTGTTTGCGCTGAAATGGAAGCCAAAAGATCAGGAATACTTTAGTTCTTAAGACACTGTCCAAGCCTGCAGCTATTTACTTATGAAATGATTATGTCGATGAGTGTGTTACAAGTCATTAGAGGTCTAAGGGAAAATGTCAAGTGTGATACAATACAAAAACTACAACAAGCTGCAACGTTACCCTCAGCTGCAAATACTTCTTAGCCCAGGTGAGGCACATTGAGATAAACTTTGCTATCTCTTGTATCCTGGTTTTGCCTGCCCACCAACTGCCCCCTGTAGACTAATGTTGTTCTCCATCACAGACTGATAAACACCCCATTTTATTTGAATAAAGCAAGATCTTGCTTTGCAAAAAAAAAAAAAAAAAAAACAAACCAAAAAAACCAACAAACCAATGAAACTGAATGATCAGGACTAAAGATAATAGCCTGTTTAAAGATAAAACCACCAGGGTGAGAAAATCCGTATGAGTGGAGTGGAGGGGAACTGCAGCTTTCTGGAGCAGTACGTGAATATCTGGAACCAATGTTGAAAACAGGTAATCTTGCAGGTTAAAAAGATTTGTAGCTGCTAAGAACTGATTGACATGAGGAAAAAGTCAACGTTTACTCTAAAAATAACAGAATTATACATGTGATTTATTATTAAACTTCAGTCCTTGCAAGAAGGAAAGGTGTCAAAAATTTATGCAAGGGTGACTCAAATTGAAGCAGAGGGTCAAGCACTGATCTTTTGTTTCTGGTGACCAGTGACAGGACCCAAGGGAACAGCATGAAGCTGATTCAGGAGAGGTTCAGGTTAGATATCAGGAAAAGGTTTTTCACCCAGGGGGTGGTTGGGCACTGGAACAGGCTCCCCAGGGCAGTGGTCACAGCACCAGCCTGACAGAGCTCAAGAAGCATTTGGACAATGCTCTCAGGCACAGGGTGTGACTCTTGGGAATGGTCCTGTGCAGGGCTGGGAGCTGGACTTTGATGATCCATGTAGGNGATAAAACCACCAGGGTGAGAAAATCCGTATGAGTGGAGTGGAGGGGAACTGCAGCTTTCTGGAGCAGTACGTGAATATCTGGAACCAATGTTGAAAACAGGTAATCTTGCAGGTTAAAAAGATTTGTAGCTGCTAAGAACTGATTGACATGAGGAAAAAGTCAACGTTTACTCTAAAAATAACAGAATTATACATGTGATTTATTATTAAACTTCAGTCCTTGCAAGAAGGAAAGGTGTCAAAAATTTATGCAAGGGTGACTCAAATTGAAGCAGAGGGTCAAGCACTGATCTTTTGTTTCTGGTGACCAGTGACAGGACCCAAGGGAACAGCATGAAGCTGATTCAGGAGAGGTTCAGGTTAGATATCAGGAAAAGGTTTTTCACCCAGGGGGTGGTTGGGCACTGGAACAGGCTCCCCAGGGCAGTGGTCACAGCACCAGCCTGACAGAGCTCAAGAAGCATTTGGACAATGCTCTCAGGCACAGGGTGTGACTCTTGGGAATGGTCCTGTGCAGGGCTGGGAGCTGGACTTTGATGATCCATGTAGGTCCCTTCCTACTGAGGATATTCTAGGATTCCAGGAATCATACTAAAAAAATGTTCAGCTGTACCACATTCACTAATTTGGCTAATGCTGAAGACAACTTTCCTCTGAGTCAATACGGCTTCCACCACCCTGAAAGACCAACTGTTCTGCTTCAGCATGACAACAGAAATCCTGCTCCATGTACTTCAACAGTCTCCCTGCATCCATGAACACTAGTGAGACCTGGCTAATATACCTCACATAACAGACAGGGATGAAGGTGCTCACCTGGCTAAGAGTAACCTAACCTAAGAGGAGCAAGCATCAAGTCGATGGGGACTCCACCAGGACTGTATAAGCTTCCCTCTCACAAATAGCAGCAAAAGTGAACAAGATGAACAGCAGTGACATTTTGGTCATGGATACAGCATCCAGCACCACCTAGTCAGTCACTGTGCCAGCAGAGGCAGCAGGTGGAATCAGCATTTACCCTGAAGGCAACTGTGATCATTCTGAATTTCCAGACTTGTGTGAGAAAGGAGGCAGTGGAGCGGCCTGGAGACCACCTGCCGGTCTTCTTGGAGGCAGAACCGAGATGGCAGCCTGCCACAGGAAAGGAGCCAGCTTCTGCCCTGGTGACTGGCAGGTTTGGCCTTGATCCCTGGAGGAAAATGTATTGCTGCTGAAAAAGCAAGCCTGTCTGTGAAAGGCCAAAAAAACTATGAATGGACAATTACAGCTACACCTTATAAATCCCCTTATTTTGGTACCACTTTACTACTTGTTTTGGATCTGAAAGAACCCATTTTAAGACACTAAATTAATGATACAGATTCCAGTGCTTTACTAAATAACTGGACATTCTTAGTAATTAGGCATTTATTCTACACAGTAGAAGGAAATATTCTAATGAACTGATTATATATTTTTTCCATGGCATGAAGCACATAAAAATAAGCAATTTCAATAATCATTATTACTGCTCCAGTATATATTAATACATTTCAGATAAATCATTGCTATCAACTCAGCTACTGCTCCTGCAAATAAAGCAATACCTTGTTACCTAGCAACAAAGCAAGTCCTTGCTATGCTGCAAAAAAATACATAAAAAAGGAAATATATATATTTATATATTCCCTTCGTTTCATGTTGAGAGAACATCCATAAAGAACAAAGAATAATCCACTCAAATGCCTCAAATTCAATATTTAAATAAAATGTTTGATCATCCCCATTTCGTGAGTACTTTCAGAAGCTCGGTCTAGATTAAACATGCATAACCTCTCACTGACAATATAATGTACTTGCTATGTATTTCTTGGAATATTTTAATGCATACGTAAGTACACAACCATAACACATATAAGTCATGACAGGCTGTTAATGCTACATCTGATCTGTAACAGAATAGGAATAGGTATCACAGGGCGTGTTTAAAGTTCATTTGCTTATGCTAAATCAGTTCCTCTCCCATTTAACACAGCAGTGCATAGTATCGCCTCTTACTGATGCAGTATCTCTTTCTAGGGTGCTGTCATTTGTACAAATTGTTCCTTGCATTGCATTAAAAAAAAAAATGTACTAAAAGCCCCACTACTTCATTGCTTAATATTTCATGTCTATTTCTGATAGACTGTCAACATTGTGTGGTCAAAACCAAATAAGAGCAGCTCAGGAGTCCTACTTGTGTGGATGAGCTACAGAGCTGGGCAATGTGAAAATATGACAGCAGCCTCTCAACTCTCTAGTTACCAGTGTGTCTGGTCCATGCTTTACTCAGAGCTGAAAGAGGCAGCACAAGGATTCATGGCCCCATGACCATGAAGTATGAAGAGAGATCCTTCCCCATGACAAGGAGTGCAATTGAGCTTGTGCAATAGAGAGAATATGAAGTCATTAAAATCGCTGTCCTGAAGGCCTACAGTTTCATTAGTAGGTTCGCACGTCCAATATTGTCTAGGTCGTCACACTGCCCCCAGATACAACACGAGATACATCTTAAGATAAAGCAAATTTCACTTCAAATTTGGAGGCTAATCACATGCTGCTGCTTCTAACCACAAATTAGAAGATCACTGAACACCACACAAAAATTTTGAAGGGTGCTCTTGGTAGTAACAGCTATAGGGAAAGCCTTCCTGAAACATTCTGTTAATGTTCTCTGGAAACTTTTTGAAGTCACCTATCTCTTAGCATGCAAGGATATTGGCTCAGTTAATCACAGCACAAAGGTATACACAATCTATATCATGCTGCCTCGAACATCTGCTGCTGCTGCAATCCTTGATAAATCATAGCAAAAATATTCAGAAAATTGTATGCTTGCACCCAAAGGCACCTTAGTTTTTGTAGCTCTTGCCATTATCTCTGAGCTTTATATACTACTTGGAAATTTTTTGCAGCTTGGTGTTGCCCATTTTTAATACTCATGCAGTCTTTAACAACTAGGGATCATAGTTCACCTCTCAGAGGAATGTGTGGAGTTCAGTAAAATGCATAATGCATACAGAGGGGCAAGGATGAAGTATCAGCTACTGTGGTGTTCAAAAGCCTCTTGCAATAAAGATTTTAGAAGTTAGTGTAACACTGGAACTTATACGTATTAGAAGGATAAAACAAACATCACAGACCATACCCTACAGGCTTTGCATGACGAAGTCTGTTCTCCCTCTGGAACACAGTCTTTAGTGACAGATGGCACAACCACTACCTACAGATGGCTCCAATGGGGGCTCCATAGCTTTGATAAATACTGCAATCAACTCCTAGGATAGGTATGGTTCAGGCAGCAGAGCAAACACAGGGAATAAATCCTCAAAAAATTAACTGTATAAAATTCACACACATAGTATTATCCTAAACAGTCAGATGAAAGTCCAGGGCTCTTACTGAGCTGACAGAAACTCAGGACTACTTACGAGGAGGTCAGTAGTTTAGGATAAAAGTGTTTGAAATGAGCATCACTCAATTTCTTATCTACTTCATCCAGAAAAACATTTCCACTTTCATCATGGACCAAGTGCTCCTGGTGAAAGTATTCTTGCTTTCCAGAGGGATTTGTTATACTTCAGAGGAGCAATCAACCCTATCACCAAACAAAACCTTGGTTTGGTTTGTAGAAAACTTCCTTGCCTCAGACGGATGATTCACTACAGTGAGCAAAAGTATTCGAATCTACTACTCTAATAAAATCAAAAGTCATGGACCGATACTGGTGCTATTTGTAGCAGGCTAGCACAATCTTTTTCTAATCTTCTATAGAAGGCTTGAAATAAAAGCAACTGGAGTGATATCATAAAGGAACATTTGCTTTAGTCGAGCCAATGCCTCAGAGACCCTGCTCTCTCACTCCTTACTGCTCAAAAAACCAAATATGACTTTGCAATGTCTTTTGTGGCAACACAGGGCCAGTGAGGAGCCACATCTGCTATGACAGAATCATAGAATATTTTGAGTTGGAAGGGACCGTCAAGAACATCTAGTTCCAACCCTCCTGCCACGGACAGGGAACCTTCCACTAAATCAGGTTACCCAGAGCCTCATCCAGCCTGGTCTTGGACACCTCCAGTGATGAGGAGATCACAACCTCTCTGGACAACTTGTTCCAGTGCCTCACCACCCTCACAGTAAAGAATTTCTTCCTAATACTAATCTAAACTTACCCTCCCTCACCTTAAGGTCATTCCCCCTTGTCCTCTCACTACATGCCCTTTGGGAAGAGTCCCTCTCCAGCCTTCTTACAAGCCCCCTTTGTTTTTGTTACCTGCCTTCAGCCACTCACACCTTGTGCCATTTGGCACAAGAGCTTTCTGCCAAGTGGCATCTAGCAGAATGTTCTCATTGACCAAGCACTGCAATGCTATGGACAAATATGCAATTCAAAATACACCGATTCCATAAACTTCAGATATTCAGTTAAATAATAGGAATATTGCATTCATAAGTTGATGTCAGAAATGCACTCTGTAAAAACTAACATGCCCTTTGCTCTAATTTGCCTGGTCCCTGTAATGTACATACCTAAACATAAACACACGTAACTATCAAAGTATCTCCCTGATACATTAGGGAGGGTGGGCTCAAGTTCCATGCAAAGTCCTTGGACTACACAAGTTCCCCAGCCTGCACCTGGAGTATACAGAAAACAATATCTTTACAGAATGCTCACAAATGTAGCTCAGTAAGTCCTGTATCCCAGAAAATAAAACAACGCTACCCCATTAGCAGGCAATATTTTAGTCTTTCAAACCAGCCTTATCAAAATCTAAACAAGAATATGCCTATTGGATTCTCATCTGTGGAAGAAGATACCAGAATACAAATAATAATAATTTAAACCTTGATTATGGTCCAATTAATACAGTGTCTAGAATCAATCCTGAAGAACTGAAGTTTCTATTCCATTCTGCCATCACTGTTTTCCAGACTACAAACATGAAACACTAAAATTGCTGTTTTCAACTACTCCTCTTCACAACAAGTTTACTTTCCCTAACTTTCAACCTTCAGACCCTGAAAGTACAGAGTACTGTAGAGTGAGGAAGAAGTCCTCTTTGTCAGAGCTTCGAGAAATAGAAAAAACCCCTTTATCTAAATTTTTTATGATTAACTAACTCAACTTTTATCCCTTCTCAGATTATAGAAAACCATGACTGACACTCTTCTTTCTGAAAAACTGCTGTATAGAAAAGGGAGACAGAGATTGCTATAATGTCAATGTAATTTCTGAATGCATCACACAATCTTTTGTAGTGTGTCAAAAGTATAAACAAAAACACTCCATGTGTCACATTCCACAAAGGGTATCATGTTTGATAGCCTAATAGTGCATGACAAGTCTCTTAATGCTTCCGATATATCAGTAATTATGCAAATGCCTTCAAATTTGATTATACACTCACACACACCATTAAAGTTTGAGCCAAATTCAAGCTGCTTTATCTTTGAATTCAGCAACATGAAAACCTCTAAACCAAACTCGGTTATGTCAGTTTTCATACTGCTGGGTTAGACCCTCTGCTCTCCACAGCAATGTGCGACAAACAGTGACTTGAAGTTATACTACAATCCCCTAATCCTCATTTTGAACCTGTAAAATACGAGGATGCCTCAAGACTAATTTAAGCTTCAACCACCTGCTCCCTCCCATGTGCAGGGAGATTCAGAGCCCTGTCTCATCACTGGGGCCCTGTGCTGAGGTAGGAAGTCAGGAACAGGAGAAACAACAGGAAACCGAATGGTGAGATCCATCTCGGAGACCATCAGTCAAGGGGATTCTGCACACACATTCTGAAAGGGCAGAACCACCCCTCCTCTGCTCATGGAGAAGCACAACGGCATCAGGGCAAAAGGTCAGGATTTGTTTTTTGGAAATGGCAGATGTGAATAGTGAAGTGTAAGATCCATAATATAAAAGTATAAAACTTAGACTAAAGAAAACAGGGGGAAGGTGGAAGAAAAAAATTAAGATAAACCAAAACTGCTAAATTTCACTTAGTTTACACATTCAAATCAACCTCTTTAAGGACACCTGAATTGTAAGGATTTCCTACGTTCCTAATAAATTTAAGTAATACTTCAGGGATGTTATTAGTTTTTAACAAGCCCCCTCACTCTCTTAGTTATGTCTGCATTAGGATCAACATAACAGGGTTTTAACCAGAATAGGGCTGTGGTGGCTGAAATAAGATATTCTAAAAATAAGATTTATAAAAATGTGACACATCAGCCCCTAGCAATAGCAAGAATACCAGATATAGCCTTTGTATTATGCATGAACATAGGATTACTTCCATGATTCAACAGTTTGCATTAAAGTATAAAATCATCATCACATGCAGATAACTAAAAGCGAAGATTGGTTAGAAAAGAAGAAATTTTACTTTACACGAGTATTTGTACCTCCAGTATAGAAAGAGATTATGAAGGTCAAAGAACAATCCTATTACTTAAGTTACATAACTCAAAGCAGGGTGCATGTCAATGTAAAAACAACATGGAAAGATCACTTCCCAGTCTGAGCAAGCTACTGTCCTCAACTGAGGTGATCTGACCACTATGGGGCATCACCAAGTCCTCGGGCATCACGTGTGTAAGACACTGTACCACACCAAGAGTCAGCAGAAGCAAGCAGCAGCTTTTCTTTACGTGCAAAAGTATTTAAGAAACTGGTCAAAAAAGGAAGAAGTTTCCCAATTTTCTGCTAACTACAGTAGTCTTTAGTCTCTCTAATAACCAAAAACTAAAATCTCAATGCCGTCAACTATTTAAACGGAAAAAAAGCTGCTATTTTGTGGGCTGTGACTTGCTCTCTAGTTTATGTTTTCAGTAGCATATATTTTTTAATGAACATTAACAGTACTTTTATTACAGAAGCGTAGTCCTTCAGTACTACCCTTAAATATCAAGGCCAAAGGATTTCAACAAAACTTTTGACCTAGGAACATCCCTTGCTTGTATATACAGTAGAACACAGCATATTTAGTGAAATATACTTCAAAGGGAAACAACACTCTTCAGCCATGCTTTCCAGATCAGGACCACCTAACATTAGTTTCCTATTTCCACAGCTGAGCATTTACAGGGAATATCAACTATACTAACACTTCCTCTAAAGGCACCTTTCCCTTTGAAAACCACATATCGAGTTTCCTCTTCGACATTTCACTTTCTTTGAAGTTTTAGCCAATTAACTGGTCAATGCAAATGAATCAAGAAGTAAATAAAATCACGCTAAAAGACGGCATCTTTAGCAAGACTCCACAGGGTTTCTCTCAGTGTCAGAGCTCTCGTGACTGTGACAGCAGTAAGGAGACGCTCTCTACCTTCCGAAAGGTACATCAGGAGCAGCCCAAATGCTACTTCACCGCAGTGATAACTGAACACACTCTATTGCTTATCCTTCTTCCTAGTATCCAGGAAGATTACTCCTGACACGGTAACTGAGACAAGCTCTTCAGCCTGTGCAGCCAACAGAATCAATGGTGCTATGACAATTTTCACTAGCTGAGAACAGTGTTCAAAACCTCTGAGTGCAAACCCTCAGGGTATGTGATGCTTCCTTCCCCTGCCCTATGCTTCCCTGTGCATATCATCACTGCAGAGCCACTGCTTAGTCCCAGACTGCTCTGTAAGGAACAAAAATGGCAACAGCAAGGAATGGGCACAGCCAAGAACTATAGGTGTAAAGGGCATATTTCATCCAGGTATGCCCAAAGATTATCCTGCACTGCTTGGCAGATGCTTATGAAAGGAACATGATGTGGACAGCATTAAACAACTAAACTTGTTATTACTGTGCTGTGACTGTGACTAACACATACATAAAGTATTTAAAAGACAAGTATGGAGCTGTCTGGCGGGGTGCTGAGATGGTTCAGTGCAGGCAGTGGTTTGGAAGCACTCAAGTCACGGCACCACAAGATGACTCCAAAATCTGTATCTTGTGCTAAGGCAAAGGGTCTGTTAATCTTTCACACAAGTTAAAGATACTCTTGCCAACAACAAAAATTAGGATCAATACAATTCAAGCAGAAAATGATAGTTGTAATATTTAATGTTCTTTCTGTATTTTAATGCTTAAAGAAGTGCAACTTTGCAGTATAGTGACAATACTGAAGATTTATTGTCATTTTGCACAAGTATGTAAAAATGACATGAATCGTTAATTAATTAAATTAATAAGCAGTGATGAAATCCCTATGAAAAGGTTAGTTTTTAAACCTGTCAGCACCAGTTAAACATAACACTTTTATGTGAGTTTTTAAATGAAGACGAGGTTTGGAAGTTTTTTTATAGTATGCCTCCTGTAGAGCCAATTTTTGCTTCTGAAATGCCCAAGCTGGGCACAACATGGATTAGAATTGAAAAGTACTCACAAAAGCCTATGGAAATCCTTGAATTCTTGTTTTTTGCTAGTGCTAAGAGCCAAATCCCTACCACATTCAGATTTTAAAGAAAAATAATAACTTACATCCAGTTTATAATGGCTTCAGTAAAAATACAATGAATCATACAATACTTCCCTTAGGTTTTGCTAAAGTATTTTTCTGTGTGACTATTCACTCCAATATCTACTTACCTCTGTGGTGGTTTATTAATACTGGTACAGAAAATTGAAGTTCTATGTATTTTGATCATATAATAATAACACAGGTGCTTCACAGACCATTTGGGTACTCATTAATAATGTGCTTTCCAGGTGGCTGCACTATTAACAAAGTAACACTTTTCCAAGGTTCAGAATTATATCTGAAACATTCCTGGAAAACAAAAGCATTAAGAAAGCACAACAGTGGCATAACAGCTCTTTGATTATGGGATCCTGAAGGAGATAATTAGCCAGTTTTCCGTTAACTTAAATATTAAGTGTTTTAACTATTTGCAAACTGACATTTACCAGCATATTTATTTAAGCAGTGACATTATCTAAGATTGTATTAACAGTAAGAATTTACTTGATTATTTTTACAAGCACTTTTTATTATTCTTTTTAAAATTACGAGAGCTCTAATATCAGTTTCAGTGGGGTAAGATGAAGCTTGAGAACAGTGAGATGATCACACATTACAATAGTAAAACTTCAAGAATTAAAATTATTCCTACTATACATGCATACACACATACATAAACACACATTTTAGTATTATACAATAAATCTTGATGAACACTGTAACTGACTTTGCATTTTCCTATAATGGGAATAATTACATCCAACCATTTTTATGGCTCATCAATTCACCAGTGGCTTGTATCATCATTGTATTGAGATATTTAGAAATAAAGATATCGTGTGTAATAGTGTTCTTCACTGAACAGATACATGAAGAAGAAAGAAATTATCTTCAGCATATCCATGGTAAAACAGACATATATTCTCACTGATATCCTCGCAAAAGCTTTCCTTTACAGTACACAGAACCAGCAAAGGCAGCATACATGCAAATACCCAAAAGCACTGAAGGTCTGACTCCAGACTGCAGCCAGGAGGACCAGTCAAATAACTGAAGAGTTTAGAAAATCATCAATGGTTGGACAAGCAAAACAAGTGTTTATCACCTCCACATGCCACCATGTTTGAATGTACTGCAAAATTACATGTTTATGCTCCATTATAGAGAAGCACTTTCTGGAAAAAAGAACTTCAAAAATTAAACAATGGTCCAAAATCTTCTGTCAAACAGGCAAAACTCCTTGCTGACTTCATCTGCTATTATTGCAGCTATTATTAAAATTACCCTTTTTACAGCCTCAGAACTTAAAACACTCTAAACAATAGAAAAAACTCTCTCAACGTTTGCTGTCTGCAGGAAACAAGAACAGAATGAAGAACAAACCAATTACATGTAATGAACTTGATATGAATCACCTTGGATTTCCTGCATCAAAGAGCTGGAAAAATGTAAGAAAAGAGACATATCTTTCCTTAACATGTCCCAGTTTCGTGTTTCTAGAAAGAGCAAACTCCAAAGACAAAGGTCTGGGAGAAAGAACTTTCATCTCAAGCTTCCCAAGACCCCACCAGACACTTATTTCAGGCACTGCCATAAGTCTGCAGCATGTGTGGTACATTTAGAAAAAACAGGATGGTTACAATTACTTCTGGACCAGCTGGAATTTCCAGTTGGTTTTCCCAAAGGAAGAGTACTCTTCTTTTAGCAAGGGATCATGCAAGTCTTGGAAACAAGCCAATATATGAATATCCACAAGGGAAAGAAAGTACAGTCTTAACCATCCACAGAGTGAGTATATTCCAGTGCTGAAGACTGCTTTCTAACACTGAGCAAGTGCCCTCAAGTGACAGCACAGCCAGAGATTTTAGAAGGTCCTCCAATATGCTGTCATTGCTCATTACCTTTTCTCTTGATCAAGCTGTGTTTCAGGCATTTGACTTTAACCCAAACTCAGTTCTCAGGGCACAGATATATTGGGATTTGAGTCCTAATGAAAAAGAGACAAATGCTGGGTATTGTTAACACTGATAACCCTGCAGCCCCTGTGTTCTTGTTATTCCTCTAGAGACACCATGAAGATACTATCCATCCCCACAGGATGGGCCAAGCAGGGACCAAATATCATTTGCCTTTAGGAAAGGCATTGTAAAACTCGCTAAGATGTTCCTCAGTCAACTGAGTTAGAAATAACCCACCAGTAAGAGGCTGAAGGCAATGAGAAAGGAATGGAGGAAGAACAGATATGGCCCTGGATTTTCTCCGTGTTTGAACATTTTCATGACAACAAGAACCACTTTTACTCTGTGATCAGAGGACAATCTCCAGGAAATGTACCAGCACTTCTCAACCAAGAATCACCATTCCTTTAACAAGGAAGAGAGTCTATTTCCCTGGTCATTTTCCTTTGGTTAAGGTTTGTTCAACACTAGTATCATCATTCCCTTAGGCCAGACATAACAATTGCTATCTGCAGCTAACATGAAGCGGAGCACAAATGCCATCTGAAATGTTGCAAGATACTTCAGAGAAATTCATTGAGGGGTGTCAATGTCAACAAGATCCTTTAACACTATGCTCAATTTTGTGAGAGTGAATCCAGCCCAAATTTGAGGTTTTTTTAAATGAAGAATCTTTGGAGAGAGGAAGAAATGTTTCCTACTTGAATGAAGGACTTTTAGACTTTACATACTCCAGAGTATGTAAATAGAAAGAAGTAAAACAACCCCAACCCAACACCTTGTATCTCCTCTTTTCTCGGAGTACTGAGCAGTATGTGAGTCCATGTGAAAAGCAGTATGACCACTGAAACTGACTCAAAAATGCCCCACTGTCTTTACATGCAATCTGTAAACCAAGACAAGCTCCAAGAGCAATTCAAACATAGGCACAGACTGATGCTCTATAGAGCTAAGCAGTTAAGAATAAGGTATGTGAAGACCTGCATCTTTGAACTGCAGTGCCCAAAATACTCAGTTTAACATGCTGAAACACACTAACAAACTTAGAGCCTTTTGAATCTTTTCTCCTCAAAGGAAAAGAAATACAGAAAGACTATGGATAGGGACAGCAAGCAAACTAAGACAATGAAACACCTTCCCCAGCTTAATTACTTTGTCAAAGCCATATTTATTTGCAGCATAACCCTTTGATACTTGGAACCATGACTACTGCCTTGTAGACAAGCTGGCATAGTTGGCACATGGACTGAAAGATCAAGTACCAGCAGCCCTCTGTTACTGACTACACAAAAGGAAAAATTGCATTGGGTTGTAAAGAGTGCCAGTATGGTACAATTTTCTGAAGGTGTTATTCTCTGGAATTTGACTGTGATTTCTTAAAAATAAGCTTGCAACTCATAGAACTGTGAAGACAACATTGAAAATGTGAACTAGTATAAGCCAATATGTTCCCAAATGTACAAACAATACCAAATCACATCTCTCAGAGTAAAAACTGGCCAGTTCATCACAACACATGTTGATTTAGAAGATTAATATAAATTTTCAACATTTAATAAGCAAAGCATTATGATAATAGGATCATCAGAAAAACATCTAGTCATGATTGGTATTTGGCAAATGAATAAGCTTGGACCCGGAATGGTGCCATTCACTCTCATCTCTGCTTTAACTTGCAGTCTGCATGCAGAGCAGGTCTCAGGACCAAGAGCCAAAAGAGCTCAAGTCCAAGGCTTGACAGTTTCTCAGTCTGCCCAAAGCAAGGTGGGAATTGTGAAGAATATTATCCATTATGCCTATCACTAACATGTAACAAATAAATACAAATATCCTTACCAAAATGCCAATTGTTCAACGTTAACACAAAACCTGCATCCTCCTGAGTGATGGAAACAAATTAAAATTAACATTTCCAACACGGAATTCTGATTTCTTCAACACTAAAGTGTCTTGTTCTTGGAATGTAAATGAAATCATGACTGACCTAGCTCTCTCTTAAGTTCCTGAGCAACAAAACTTTTACCTAGAGCCAGTTTGCTTTAGGTTCTTATTTCAGTGCAATCACCTTTGATGGCAGCTTCATCGCCAGTTCTGTTCCCAGTTTTTACATCCTCCCTTTTTAACTCCATGTGCCCACTTCCAGTTAGAGTTGTCATTCTTCCCTCCCCCTACCCAAGAAAAACGCTAAGAGAAAAAGCAGCAGGCCCTCAGCTTTCGGAATTAATTTTGGGGTACTGCATTTCAATGCCTTCTAAGTAGAATGAATATGTATAGTACATTTTAATTTGCCTTCTTACTGGATAAATTTATCTCTTCCTGACTATCACATCTCCTTTCTCTGGAAAAAAAAATTATACAGGAGCTCACAAATAGTACAGAAAGCAGAACTAACTTCGAATACATCAGAGGGCTCTTGTAGTTCTCATCTGTCAACCATTTGCAGAAATTCTTGAAATGGAACTTCTCAGGTGTGTAAAGTTAAGAGGGTGTGGGAGCGGCAGCACAACTGCTGCTTGTACGCGTTATACTCACATATCAAAAAGAACAGATCTCTTAGTAAGCAACTGCCAACAGATCAAAATTTTCTGCTAAAATCACTTTTCATTTTTTTCAGAGCACCACTGAAATTTTAGAATGCTATCAGAATGGAGCTTTAATTTGTTATCCTAATTATACAGCATAGGATCAAGGTTTTGTACTCAGCAAACGAGTATCAACTTCACGTGAGCGTTTACAATTTATGATCATATTTATTCAGGAAAAAAAAGTCATACGAACAACCTTTCACTGAGGTGACTATATTTTATATTTTGGCATATACAAAAGAGGACACAAATTGGTTCTTAAAGTGCATTCAAATGGGAAGTTACTATCCATCGTGCCAGGGTCTAGCGTAACAGTATTTTGTGCCTCGTTAAAGGAACGAGTTAAAACGTTCTTTAAGGAATCCTAAAACACGTTCTATCGGTAATCCTGTCACAGATGGACACTGTAGCATTCCTCATTAGTACGGCTGCTCCTAAGAACGGTACGGAATACACCTTGATCTTGAGCATGTTGGCACACATTGCCACTGCTCGCAGAGCTAAAGGAATTTTGCTAGGCACATGGCAACATGCATCGCTCCACATGCTAAAAATGCTCAGGAAAACTGTTACTGCACGTGTGCAGCAAACTAAATTCCAAATTAAATGCTCAGGTATCGTTTGTCTCCCAATGCCAATGCTGTCTTCTCGCCGTAAGGTACAATAACTGTTCGTTACTATGTATTTTTCAAACACGAGCCTTTTCTGAGATACGGAAACATAAACCATCATTCTGATCTTTACACACTTCTGCTTTCCATTCCTTTTATTCTTTCTCTTTTTTTTTTTTTTTT